>WEIT01000131.1:19839-35838 GCA_013389985.1 Dryoscopus gambensis
CTGAAAGGACTCCTGAGCGCTGTTATAATTGTATTGTTTTCTTTGATTGCTTTGGAGAGGTTGTAAAAGGAGGAACAGGGACAAAATTTAAAAAAATATTAAAACAAAGTCAAAGGTGGCAATTTGAAATGAGAAACTCCTTGACTCTTTTCCAAACTGTTCGCAGTATTTCCATCTTCCCCTTATAAAAGCTGTACATTTCTTTAGGATCAAGAGAATGGTCTCCATTATTTCATGGTAACTAGTTTCTGTGCATTAGAGATAGGAGGAATTCACTTGCACTTCAAGGATTTCTTCTACAACACTGCAGAGCAAGAGCTATAGAAAACATCCTGCCCATGGTTTGCCTACTTCTGGAAGTTCAGCTGTGATTAAAAGAATATACAGCATGATGAAATTAGACCCATACTAACCATATAATTAGGAATGTTGCTCTGGAGGGGAGCTTCTGAATCACTGAAAATGCTACAACCAGTCAACCAGGTCACGTAAACTCTTCCAACAGCTGATTGAGTTCTGTTTGAATCTAGTTTTTCTTTGTAGTTTTTTATTCCTGCTGAAAGGCTGTGCTGGGGCCTTCCTGCTTTTAAGGCTACAGGGATGATCCTCTATCCCAGTTGACCTCTTATGTGTTCTTTTGAAATTTATTGCTAGTTTATTCAGCTTAGTTTTGTGCTAATATTTTCTTTTTTTCATGGCTTCTTTTCCTTTTTTTTTTTTCTTCTCTTTTACCCCTGCTGCGTGACTGTGTTTTATAGACAGTGTACCTCTCAGTCATCGAGCTGTTAGGCAAAAAAAGTAATCTCATTGAGACAAAATGTGTGCTACTCCATAGGATATCTGCTGTGTATTTCCCTTCTCTGCTCAAACTGGGGAGGCAGTTGCAGTATGTCATGGCTTCCTTCTATCTCTCATCTAAGTTGCCTTCCCATGGAAACTGGGACATAACGGAGAAAGAAGGAAGCGAGGCCTAATGTGGCCTTGTCCTCATGTGGAACTGGGACATAAAGGGGAAGAGCTTACAAGCTAAAGACATGAAGCATACTTTAAGATCCTGCAATACAGCTACAACTTGATTTTCTTTGAATGATAAGGGGATGGTGAAACTAATATATAGCACCTGCTCTATCTGGAGTTTATATTCTTCAGACACAGAATGGATCAGCTAGATCTCACTAGTGTTTTGTAAGTAATTTTAATAATTTTTTGCATCTCTCAAAAAATCTTGTCTGATAGAATCTTCATCTACGATCTGACTCTTTTACATCTGAATTAAATTGGTAGTTCATCATCGTTCAGGAGCCTCCATCCATCTCAGGTTTTCTCCATCTTTGGTTGTTACCAATGGATATATTTATAGCAAGAATGCTTGACCCACATGTTTAACCTCGTGCTTGGTACAAATGACTTTTTCATCCCATATGTCTCACTCCAGCTTTTAACGTCTTTCAGCTCTTTTTCAGTGATCTTCCTCTGTGTTGGAACCCTTATGTTCTGAGACAACAGCAAATTTTAATGCTGCAAACACACTTTTGCACCATATTCATTAAAAAAAAAGGAATCAAACTTATTTTAAGAAAAAGCAATGAGACTTTACCTATTAATTACCCTTCATCTCTAGGCTTCTAATTTTGCTGTAATCTCCTGTTTACCTAGTTCTTCTCCTGATTTATAATCTAATATTATATTAATCTCTAGTTTCTGACTTAATGATTCCTCTCTTATGCCACATCATTATTTTTACCAATGTCCAGGTAGATTGAATCATCTGCCTCTCCTCAGTCTTAGTAATTATTTACTTTCATGTTTAGTCTTGCTTGTTCTACTTTTAGTAAACCTGTGCAGCATTTCTTTCCACTTCCTTCCATGTCTTTAATTATTCCTTCCATCAAAGTTTGCTGTAAAAAATTGTGTGCAATTGTGGTCAGACTAATGATCCTCTATTATGTTTCTTCCTCTTTGCTCTCCTCTGGCTGTATGACCTCTTGGAAGATTTGACAATGAATTCTATGGAGCGGACCTGCACCTTCAGAAGCTATTTCTTTTTGAGGCTTGAAAGTAACCCAGACTGATGTAAGTTGGAATGTATGGAGGCCTTCAGCCTCTTTCTGCTCTAACACAGTACTTGTGGTTCTTATTTTTGTTCTGTTTAGTCATTCTTCCTGTATATCCCCACTCAGTATTTCCAATATACTTGAGTTAACTGACATAAAAGCACTTGGGTTTTGGTCTAAACTGTAGGTGTCTTTAATCTCTATCCACCACTATTTCAGTTCCCATCTGTACTTTATTTTTATTTATATTCTTGAGCATTTCACTGCTACCTTTTGGAATGTCTCTGCTTGGTCTAATTCTGTTTGACTTCCAATAAAATTGCTAGCAAAATTATTCGTAAAAGGTTTTGATGTCAGTAATTTTCAGATTTTACCTCTTAAAATGCCTGTCAAAAGAAAGAACGTGGCATCAAAATAGCACTTGTTTGTTTCTGGTGAAAAAGATACCACATCAGGTCACTGAGTTTTATCTTCTTGGATGTTGTGTTGGAAGTGGTAATATGCTGAGTGTTTCTCTTCGCTTCCCTGAACTTTTGGAGAATTCTTTGCATAGCTCATAGGTATTTTCAGAGTGTTCTCCAGCATTTTGTTAAAGGGATAGAGAGGAGGAAAATGTAATAAACAGGATTTTTTTGGGGTGTGTGTGTGGGTTTCTTTGCCTAATATCAATTGTGGCACAAATCACAAACCTTTAAACAATAAGAAAGAAAAAATTAGTCAATTTCATTGGTAGATTTTTGCTATATATATTCTGGTTCACTGTATATTCAAATGATTTTTCAGGCAACCGTATCCTGATTTTTAATGCAAAACCAACTAAGCAAAGGAGAAAAATTAAGGGCATGATTTTTTTCTTAAATCACAGGTAAAGCAAGATTGACACATTAGTTATTGTTTGAGATGGAGAGGACAGGAGGAATAAAGATATGACAGTCATAAGGCTACCTGATCAGTTTGGGAACAAAAGCTTTTACTTGGTCTCAATCCATCTTGCACCAATTTGGGACTTTGAAGACTATGAAATGGCAAAATTTTCCCAGGATAAGAAAATTTTCTGCTCAATTCCAGTTATTTGCACCCCTATCCAAACCTCAGAATTAACACTGAGTTAATTTTGAGGCTATGGTTCCTTTTTGTATGTCTATTATCGAAGAACATATGCTGGTTTTGGTTGAGGTTGAGTTAATTTTCTTCATAGTACCAGTGTGGGGCTGTGCTTTGGATTTGTGTGGGAACTGGTGTTGGTAGTTCAAGGATGTTTTTGTTACTATTAAACAGTGCTTACACAGAGTCAAGGCCTTTTCTGCTCCTCACACCACCCAGCAGTGAGAAGGGTGGGGATGCACAAAAGGTTGGGAGGGGATGCAGCCAGGACAGCTGACCTCAAATGACCCCAGGGATCTTCCATACTGTATGGCCTCATGCTTGGCAATAGAACTGTGGGGGGAAGGTTGTCTGGAGGCCACTGCTCAGGGACTGGCTGGACATTGCTTGGTGGTGAGCAGTAGTTTTCATTTGCATCACTTGTCTGTCTTGGGTTTTATTTCTCTCTCTTTGTTATTTTCTTTTTTGTGACAATTTTGAATCATTATTTTTTAAATTTTGTTTCAATTATTAAACTGTTTTTAATCACAAAGCATGAGTTTTTTCACTTTAACCCTTCCAATTCTCTTCCCCCCATCCCACTGGGGGGATGGTGCTCAGCTGCCATCTGGGGTTAGAACATGTCAGCCCTTGGCACAGTCCAGAGGAACCTGTGAAGACACAGGAGGAAAAAGAAGCTATCCCTACCCAAAGACCTCAGGAATGATTGAGGGAAGATTTATTGAGTAATGTGTTTAAATGCAGTTTTAAGATAGATATTCACACACGCATGTTGGCATAGTGCATGAATTATCACAATGGCTTTCTTTCTGCAAAAGGGCAGATTTTAATTTACATCAATAACACTCAGTCAAATAGCTGGTGAAATGAAGGTCAGTTTTTTGAGCTGAATCATCTCGAAATAAACATGCCAAGGTGCTGTGGAGTGGGGGGGCTCACCATGGTGGAGTGACAGAGCAGGGACTGGCAGCCAGGCCCTGTCCCACTGCCCCAGCCCTGGACACTGGGCACATCCCTGGGGATAGGCAGAGGCCCAGCTGGGATGTGAGCTGGGCTCGGTAGGGCCCTGGCCTGGCAAAGCTGGGAGGAACTGGAGATCGGCAGACTCTGACAGCCCCAAGGGGCTGACATGGGTTCTGAGCCATGGGTGAGGTGTGGGGAGCCCCAGGAGCTGGGCAGGGACAGTCAGGCTTGTTAGTGCCCTCAGGGCTGTGAGGGACATTGGTCCTGCTTGTTTGACCATCCTAGGCATGCTTATTTGAATATAGCATTCGGACAGATACTGTATATTTGAAATATAAAGTAAAATTTGGCCAATTCAGTCCTATAAATGCAATTTATGTAGTTTAGCCAAATCAGAATTTGGTGTTGTTTCCTGACCTCAGAGTGATAGAGCACTAAGACTCATCTAGGTTTAGAAACTCACATGCAAAGACTCTGATCTGTGGTAAAAGCTATTAACAATTTAAATGAAATATAATCAGGATTTGGACACAATGTCATGGAAGTATCAGTGAGACAGAAGCTTCAGTTACAGAACCCTGTATTTAATGTTGTAAGGTACTTAGAAATATGTTATTCTAAAACTGAACATAAGAGCCATATAGTCCAAACAAAATTATTTTCCTAGCTTATAAGGATCCCAAATGTCATGAAATTCAGGCCCATCTTATTACAGTTTTTGATCTTTCAAGAAAAAAGTGAAGAGAATGAGAATTCTTTTGCTTCATCTTCTTGATACACTTTATCTTTGGCTTTAAGTTAAAACTGTTACATTCAATTAGGTGCTAAAAATATACTCATTGATTTGACACAGGAAAAATATTAATAATTTCACATAAAAATACAATTTCTGCAGGATTTCAAGTCCCCACTTAATACTATGAAACAGTCTTTTTTCTTTTGTCCCTCTCCTGCAAAGATTTTGATGGGAAAATTCCCATATTAATACCTATAAATTAGAGGTATTAAACATAGCCAGAGGAGGGAGCCTCTAATTGCCCTATGAACACAATGAAAACCTGTTGGGAATTACAGCAAAGTGAGAAACTTTTCAATTAAAGAAAAAAGCAAGCAATCAGAGGCCTTTGTTGATTCCTATAGCTTTTAATGGAAAAGCCTTCCATCTAAGCACATTTATTGTAATTATACTTTTCAGTGATTCAGTGCCATGTCTCTGTGAAATCCAATCCGTGAAATACAATCCATGAAATACTTGCAGCTGGTGCTGCAAATGCTGCCTATACTGCCAAAAACCTCTTCCTGTCTTCAGACCCGGGCCTCTCTCCTTCCCTTGTCACAGCAGAGTAGTGCTGGTCCTTTTCAGCTCAGGTTTGTTTTGCTTCTCCCCTCCTTTTGTCTTCCTTTCTGCCCTTTTCCTTCTTCCAGGCCTGTCCTGATCACAGCTCCTGTTGCCTACTTTATGTGGCAGTAGGTTGGGTGGGAAGCCTGGCAATGGGTGCTGTGCAAGGGAGAGTAGTGAGATGGAGGCAATGCTTGTATCAGCCCAGATAAACATCCATGGAAGCAATTCACAGGAGGATTGTGGTCATCTAAGTCAGTTCACTCTGCTTCGAAGAGTGCAGACACAGTGTTCTCTTCACATCCTGAAAATGATCTAATCTGTAGCTGATGAGCAGTCACTGCAGCTGTTGATTCCTCTCTGAGGCTTTACCCAGTCTCCCTATGTGCTGCTAAATATAGTATTTGAGCAAAATATTACTTAAAATTACAAACATCAGAGTAATTCAGAGTGTATGTATATTTTCTGACTACTGTAGCATTCTGAATCTTCAAATTGCTACACCTATACAATCCTACATCATGTTTCTTTCTTCTTTGGCTTCCTGAGTCTGGGTAGAAAACTCACAAAACTACATAAAATAAAAAAGTTTAAAAAGTCTGAAATCTTAGAATAGTCTGAAATCTTTCAGAACAGTCCGAAAAGATTGTCTATACGTTTGAAATAGTTCCTCTCTGCAGTGGTTAAATGCTTAAAACCCCTCCATTTCTTTTTTTGTTAAACAAACCATTCATAATTATCTTAATGTATACAATCATGATTCACTGAGCAGCAAATGGACAGAAGCCTTCTACAAAGTGGCTAAAAGAAGTCCTTCAGTCCTTCCTCACCACCACATGAATGACTTCCAGCAAGAACGAGCAATTATAGCTTAAGCTAAGGATTAAGACACCGTTATCCAAAGATGTAACAACTATTATTAAGGGACTGGCATTGAAGGGGGATTATGATCTTTACCAGTGAAGTCCCTTTTTTGCCTTCATTTTGCTCTACAGCTCCCACACAGATGAGTTGTTTTAATAGCAATTTGTCTTTGATTACTGCCTGGGTCTGGTCAAAGCCTTAGCATGGAGTGAAACTCTTGTGCAAAGATGCCCTCCATCTGCTCCTGAACACTTTCCATTTTCAATTTGACTGGCAATATTTTCCAGGGTTTCTTCTTGCATGTGAGAGATGTGATAAAAAAACAGCTCCCAAAACTTCCAGGGGAATCATTCATTTAACACTTGTTCATTTTGAGATTACAGGTGCCTGTTTAATTTCCACCACATGTGGTTTTAGTTTCCTTTAATTTAATTTGTTTTAAGGGGTATATCCCAGACATAATGTTCAAATCCAGATCTTGATTTTTTCCAGAAATTCCAGCTCAATGTTTTGCTTTATTCCATTGCTGAAACAAAATATTGTTTTCCTGAGTAACATGTGAATAAGGGCCCTAAGGATTAGGTATCAATCGAAAGCTCCAAAGGTTGCAGTACAACTCAGTGGTAGTTTTACTTCATTATAATTTTTTTTCCTTTCTTTCATTTTGTAGTATTATATATCAAATAAGCAGGTATGAACTGGTTCTCAAATGCAGATCTCTTCTAGCTGCTGTTGATAATCAGGCTTCAGATAAAAAACATGGCACTTCTCATTTTTGTCCTCTGAATCTCTCATCTGATCTTTATATGCTTAAATTTCAAACTTCAGCTCCTTCCGAAGGTCCAGTTCGATGTTCTCAGTCTGTTGCAAGTGTTGCAAGCCTTTCACTGTAGGTTGATTATGACCATTTTTCTCAGCTGGTGGCATATATCAATTAGTGCACGCTTTTCCCTAGATGATATGCCTCTTGAATGTAAATGAAAGGAAGAAAATAGGCATTAATATTTCACTCCTTCCTCTTCTGAAAGCACTGTATGAACATGTTTGTGTCACACAGGCATGAACTGCCACTGTCTGTTCCTCAAAACTCACTACAATTATCTTAGCATGCTGTACTGCAGACAAAGCTTTTCAGTGTTCAGTTCTCAGTGAAGTGTTTTCCTTCCTTGGCCCCCAGCCACAGATTAATAGCCTGTAAGCAAGCTTGCTCTCAAAAATGTCAAATTTAATTGGAAAAGGAAATCAGAAAATAAAAAGTTGTCTGGCATGGCTCCTCCAGGTCCCACTCTTAATAGCTTTGCAGGTTTCTCTGTTTCATTGACCAGCCCAGTGTTGGAAGGCTAGGCCCTCACTGTCCCCGCTGCAGCTTCTGTCTGGAGGCCCTGGGGCACGATCCAGCCATGGTGACATCAGAGGAGCACAACAAGGTTCGCTTCTGGCTCACAGGCTGCACAGAGCAATAACAGGCCTTTTGTCACCTCCTTCCTCTCCCTGCGTTGGCAATAAGCTGAAGAAAAGCAATAGCATGAGCTGTCGCTTGGCTAAGGGCAATGGGCTGCCATCTGCACCTTGTTATTTCTAGGCCCAGCACTGTGCATCCCACGGGGGGTTGGAAGGGAAGGTGTAGAGCTCTTAAAGGAGACTCTGGATAAGTGGGCCAAAAGTTTTCCTAATACAGTATTAAGCAGGAAGCATTCGATTTAGAGCCTTCTGGTTTTCTGTGCTTTGTGTGAATCAAAGGGAATTGTGAAAGAGCTGGTTGTCTGTCATGGCACACTAGGAATCTGAGGAAGTGCTGACCCCATCTCACCACATAACTCTAGAACTGAGAGCTGGGAGGTGCCAGTGCCCTGGTCTACAGAATTGCCTGCCTGGTCAGTTTTACTATGTGCCTCTGAAACGGGTAGGAATGTCTAAACCACAATCCCATTCTTGTGTGAATTTACTGAAAAGCAGAACACTGAGGTTTTGGCTCAAGTTCATGCTGAGAAAAACTGTTGAAGCAAAGCATTCTGTCTAGGAAGCAGCTGTTTATAGCTGTTGTGAATGTGCACCCATCCCAAGTTCTGTTTGATAGATAGCATATGCCCTCAGTTTTCAAAGCTTTCCAATGCTTTTCTTTGGTTTTGAGTCTGGCAGACTAAAGAAATCTTGTATCTTACAGGGAGAAAATTTGTGGTTATAGGAACTTGGTGTTATGGAAATAGTACCTTGACAGGAGAGTGCCACCCTGTCCTGGGAGGATCTCTTCATGTGGGCATTTGTCTGGCTGCTGTATTTGGATGCCAGCAGAATCCAAGTGATCCCCATTTCTGGCCTACAGGTAGAAAACTGTTTTGTTCTAGAAAGCAGAATAGTGTTGATGATTATCCATTCAGAGGGTGGTCACGCACAAGGCATTTCAGTGTTGGGTTTTTGCCTGTGACATCTGAAAGAATTCTTACCATTTCTCTTCTGTGTTTTATCTTGGAGGGAGATAAAATGCGGCAGAGAAACAGCTGCAGCCAAGTTAAAAAACAGAGTTCTCAGTCCAGTGCAGGCATGCAGTGAGTCCTCAGTATTCATGTGTCATAGCCTTTTTCCTGCCTTCACACAGTGCTACAAAATTGCAGAAGAAAAATTTATAACACGAGCCATTATTAGAACTTATTACTTGCCTGTTTACTGTTGATTATGTTGTGCAGTACAAATAAACTTCTAAAACACTAAGACCTGTGCATGTGGGGATTTCATTAAAAAAAGTGTTTATTTCCTTAGAATAGATTTTTAAGTATATTTCTTTTTGTGGCACCATAATCTGATAGCTGTTCTCCATAAAGTGGTAAGAACACTTGGTAGAGACAAATGAGGTCACTCTTAAGTAATGCGTTCAGAGATGTAGTCTAAATTTTCCTCATGATTTCCATGGTTTGGCTCTGTTCCAGACAGACTCTTCCCCAGGCAGGCCTGTGGGAGAGTGAAAGACTATTTGTATTGAGAACCAAAACTGGAGAGGTTGGGAGAGTCCTCAGCAAGTAGCCTTAGGACTTTCTCCAGTGCTGTCTATAGCATGAGACTTGCCTTGACAGGAAACAGGGGCTGTAGGACATTTTCGGTGGATGGAAGAGTGCCACAACGGAAGTAAGGTGCTCACCCATGTTCTGTATTCTCCAGCTGTATGATGGAGGGCTAGGCTGCTCCCCCCAAAAATACCTTCTTCCTTTAGGACTGGAGGCTGTGCTGATTAGTGACTAGAATAAGAGTGGGGATAATGCAGGTCTCTTCACAACTCTCGTCATTCATTTACCTAGGGCTAATTGCCTTACCTTCCTTATTCCTGAATTTCCTAAGCTGTAAATTGTGAACAGTCATACATGTGACTTTACAAAGTCCTTTCACAAAGTTAAGCAATAAAAACTGAGTAATACTCATGAGACTAGTCTAGGACTGCCGTCCTGTAGATGGGTAGTGTTTTCCCCAGTGATGCCAAACAGCTGGAGCCTGTAATGGATTGCTTTTTTAGTTCATTTCCATGAGTAAGTTGCTTCAAGAAGAAGTAGGTTTGCAGTGTTCACTTTTGTTTAGCTCTGAGTGTTGTAGCCTCTGTAGGTGTTACTTGGTCTCCTCTCTGACTCAAGGGTGGTACTGCTGAGTGTTGCTAGGAAAATCAGGCTTCTGCTTTTTATTTTTGTCACAGCAGTTTAAGGCAGTTGATCTCCAGGTTTCTTTTGTGAGAACAGGAAGCAGACTGCACCAGCAACACTTGTGATGCAACACTTTCATAGATGGAGAGAACCTGGTGCAGACTCCCAAGCAGTCTCATTCATGGAAAGCTTTGCATTTCCAATCACTTCTAAGAAATTCTGTATTCCTATCAAAGCAAACAATGCCGCCAACATTCAGCTTTAGTCTCTTCGTATTGGGGGGCAGCTCGAGTTTACATTAACAGAATTAGGATCACTTTTACAGAGGTTTGTTGGAAAGGGTAGGAATACTATCTTCAGTAAAATAATCATCCATCTTTAAGTAGAACTAGAAGGAAGTTGGAAAACAGCACACAAATGCTACAAAAGACAAGTAAAACCAGGCTCCTGGAGAATACAATGTATTTTCAAAGTTACACTGAAGGGAAGTTACTGCCTATGGATAATTTTCAATTTGAATGATTTCAAAAAGGCCATGAGAACAATCTTCAGATGTTTGTAGAGAAAAACCAGAATGCAATCTCTTCACAGATTGGGGGAATAACTAAATAAAATTAAGTTACATGACCTACCTCCAAAATTCTTTAAATGTTAAGTACTGTAAAATTAATTTGCAGTCCATCTCAATATTGGGTTTGTAAAGAATCTGCGATTGACTCTAAATGGATGAAAGTTGTTAGCTGAAACTAGTAATGGTTTCCTAATGAATGAGGAATGCAGCTGACTGAGACAGTGGGGGCTCTCCCTAGGGTTAAGCAGGTGACAGCTGTAGAAACAGATGCAGTTTCAAGGTATCATTTCAAGAAATAATATGGCTATGAGTCAAGGCAACATTTTGTGATCAGCAAGTGCGCTGATACATCTGTGTGTTTGGGATTGTGGGACAGTGTGAAATCGACCTGTGAAGAAGCAGGTCTGAGTCATTAGATGTTGCTGAGGATATAGTTGCAAGGAGCATTTTAGTTTGAGCCCTCTCAATTATGAAGCTAAAATCTCCTAAGAGATCAGTGTTTCCTTCAAGTTGCAATTAATATTGGTTTTTATCAGTATGTTGGACACATAAGGATTTGAAATCTCTTTCAAAATTGCTGGTTACAGTAATAAATACTTTCTTTATTAATTATTGGAGAAATAATGAATTAACTTCTCTTGCAGCTCTTTAATAAGGAAGTACAAGCTTTGAAGTACTAGCAGCCCTGTTGTTCCTGTGTTATTCTGGCACATGTAATTATCTCTCTCCAAGACTTTAAGCCATTATGTGTATCAAGCAAATCAGCAAATAAGTCAAAGTACAACTCTAAAACAGAAGCAGCCTTGTCTGCAATGCAGGAAATAGAGTTCTGCTGCTATTTTATGGCACATAGGGCTGTCCAAAATCAACCTTCATCCAAATCAGATAAGTTTTACCAATAGCTTAACTAATAGTAAATTATGGACAAAGGTAAATATACATGAAAGTAAACGAAGAAGTCCCAGATTTCAAATCTAATGTGCTTCTGCTGTAACATGTTCCAGTCTGAAAAAGAAGTTTGCCAAAAGAACTGAAGGAAAACAAATCTACCACATTGCTCTATAACCCAAATGGAAACAGTATTTACAAACCTTCAAGTATTCATAAGGGAGAAAGTGTTCTTCCTACTAAAGTGGAATAGTGAAAGAAAAAAGGGATAAATTATGTTCTTCAAAAACTTCTGAATCCTTTTATATATGGAATGGTTTTGCCTTTTTTTTTTTTTAGTTACATTTATGCCATTTTTTCCTGTGATGACATTAGTAGATTTAAAGATTCTGTCCACTTTGTTTACATTGGGTAAGTTCCCAAAGAATAAGAGAGACATCCATGGAGTCCTAGACTTTCTCAAAATACTTGTGTACCATTCTGGTTGCAACATCCATCCAATTTTGCATTCTGAGACATTTTCCGTTCTTGGTTTTCTACTAGAATCTGCCGTATTTATCAATCTCATGGTCAAATTCAAAGATTCTGTGATTCCTCTGATACCATCTCATTGTGCATGTGGTTTTAATGATTTCACCATCAATTTCATGTTGCTTGAAGGCACCACTGACCACTGTAAATCAGGTAGCTATTACTACAAACTGGGTAAGCATGCATACTCTTGCAGGATGGATGATGGTCCTTCTAACAAAGCATCCTTTCTCAGCATTCTAAAAGGTTTTCATACTCATACATTCTTTCTTCTTTTGCTCAAGTAATATGGATGATGAACACAGGGTGCAGGACTGCCTGCAAAATGACAGTAACCGGCAGAGGCTGTGGAACAGCAGGATCTGGAAGGCCCTTTGGCTGAGTGCAGGTTGTCCGCGAGTGTCTGTAGCACAAGGCCAGCTCAGGTTCTCTTTCAGTAGAGGGAGTTGTCTGTCATCACCTAATTGTTGCTCCGGAGAGCTATTTGCTGGTTTCAGACCAGTTTAGTGATATTCTTTTTAAGTGTGAGGGCTGTAGTCACTGGTGATGATGCTATTTAAAACAGTCCCCTACCCTCATTTTTCTAACACCAAATGCTACAAAGGAGATGAAGTGACAGATTTGCAGGACTGTGATTCCAGTGAAACACAGAGGTCACTGATGGGACCTGGTTACAGACCCTCCAGTGTATTCAAGTGCTTAACTCCCACTGCAGTTGTCTACTTATTTGTTCTTATGAAATTCCAGAGCATAATCTAAAATTAAACTTCTGATTTTGTCTGTAGGGGAAGTTAATTAGCGAATCTCAACTTGCCCACCAATATCACTTTCATTTGGTGTTAAGATCAAGTTTAGCACTCAAGTCTCTTGTTGTTTTTTCATAGCAAACAGTCTCTGCTTATTTTCATATTAAAGGAATGCCACTGGTTAAATCAAGCAATGAATATAAATAGCTGTATTACTGCCATCAGGCATCAGTGTTTATTTAGTGGATGTGAATCATGCGTGCCTCTTTGATCTGGCTTTGACTAAGCCAGTGCTGTTTTCATACAAAAAAGGTTATTTGCAAACACCGCAAGAGTATGTATATATTAGACATGGAACTAATCAATATGGAAGGGTCTTTGCTACTTTGACAACCCTGTGTGCTGCCACGGTATCTTTAAGTGTTTTGAATTTCTCTGTAAGTACCTGGGTCCCTGAAGACACTCGCAGCTCTTTTCTTTGGACTAGAGAAGATGATGATTGAAATCTGGGCCCCACTGAAATCAGTTGCCATATCACTCTCAGGTCCCTGTGAAGGGCACATATCAGGCAGCAGGGAGGACAAAAATGATCAAGGACAATGCTGATTTATTTGTGGACTAGTTTGATTACAGTGCATGCAGGAGAATATTTGAAATCTGTGCACAATCAGATAAGCAGACAGACTCAGACCTACTTGTGCTCATTACTCACACTGAACTTTTTAGTAATTTTTGCTAGAGCAAAGCTGTTGAATTTTAAAACTGAGCCCACATGCCTTCCCTTCAACAAACTGTCTGCAGACTATTGTGTGCATTGGAAAAGCAAATGATAACCCATAGGTACTGCCAAAGTAATGTTATCGCAGTCATTGTGATAAACAACTTAGAATGAGACTCATTCTGATGCCAAATATTAACCTGGGCAAAATAGCTGACAGGAATGGTGTTTATTCAATCATGGGTCATGACTGACCTCAAATGCTCTCCACTGAGGGAACTGGGGATGACAAATAAGTGGAAAAATTGTAAAAATACCCAAGCCGTTAGGTAATTTCTGAGTCCAAAATGTGCATCTATCCCTCTCTCACTTTGTTACTTCTACTATAATGCAAGGTCATACATAAGTTTCAGGATTAAAAGGAAAGCTGGACCTCAAAGGTTTGGGCAAATTCGGTCTACACTCCTAAATTTGCAGCAAAGTTAGATTAGTGCTGCATCATTTGGGATTTCTTTTTTATGACTTAATGTCATTTTGAATGTTAATCTTCCCTATGTTTATAGGGTGTTTGCATTATAGATGTTGCAGAAAATGAGTTTTAAAATAATTTGGAATTATTACAGTACTAGGAAAGCATAGTGGACCAGTGAAATTTACCTTTCAGTCTTGATATTTTGTAATCAAGTGAATTACACTTTATCTAACCTAAGGAAAAGGGTGAGAATTTTAAAGATGAAATGGTGATCATTTTGAACAGTGAAAAATGAGAGTTTTGGTGTGTTCTTTCATAAAGATCATATGCTCTTCATGGTAATGTTATGATGTTCTCTTGACTGACTGTGCATTATTACATCAGAGATTTTGTCAAAGAAATCCAGCCAGAACGGAATCACCCCAATGGTACAGGGAAAAGTCCTTGAAGAAGAAGCAGAGATACAATTCTGGGGGAATACCTTCCATCTGGCCTCTCCAGACTGGACTAATTTATTCTTCTTTGAGGTTTTGGAGTGACTCCAGAGAAGGGCAACAAAGCTGGTGAAGGCTCTGGAGCACATGTTCTGTGAGGAGAGGCTAAGGGAGCTGGGAGTGCTCAGCCTGGAGAAAAGGAGGCTCGGGGGGTGACCTCATCACACTCTACAACCATCTGAAAGGAAGATGTAACCAGATGGGGGTCAGTCTTTTCTTCAGAAGTGACGGGACAAGAGGGAATGGGCTCAAGCTGTGCCAGAGGAGGTTCAGGTTGGACATCAGGAAGAATTTCTTCACTGAAAGGGTGGTCAGACATTGGAATGGGTTGTCCAGGGAGGTGATAGAGTCACCATCCCTGGAGGTGTTCAAGAAACAACTGGATGTGGCACTTACTGCTATGGTTTAGGTGACAAGGTCAAAGTCAAAGCTTGGAGGTCTTTTCCAACCTAAATGATTCAGTGATTCTAGTCCAGAAATGAGAGATACAAAGGCTTGAGGTGAACAGAGTGACCAGATGCCACTCATTTTAAAGCATGTTCTTAATTTCCTTCACTATTACGTGAGTAAAGGGAAGGTGGATCAATCAACCCTTTGTTTTATTGACCCAATCAAAGCAACGTAAGTATTCATTGAAGCTGTTTTTCTCTGCACAATTCAGCCTGAAGAAAAGTAATATTTTAACACAAACTTAGCCAAAGTTTTAAGGTATGCATGGAACTGCATACCTTAAATGAGAATCATGGCTGTGACTTCATGGTGGGAATTTAGCCTGTTTATATATATATATATATATGACCTTACCTCAGGCTTCTGCTTCTTGCATCTTTACCTAGCTAAGAAAAAGGCATGCATGGAAGAACATTTCTAAAAAAAAATGTTGAATTAATAGATGTATAGTTATCTACTATATCTGTGTTAGTGAGCTGTTTCACTGACCGTAGAGATTACAGTGTGTAATTGTGTCTCAAATTGTGTAAATACCTCCTTACCCTGATACTAGTCTACTGCTGGGCCTTGCAACTGGATGTGCAGGCAGACTTTGCTGTACTATATGTGAGAAAGCAGTTCTATGAAGTCAATCTATTTCTCAAGACCTTTTGACATCAAAAGATATATCCATAGTTTGTTCACTTAGTCAAAAGCTTTTCCTGATGAAGAAAAATAATATTCAGCTTTGAGTATTTGTTTCAGTCCTCATTGTGGTGGATTCCTTCCAGAGCTTCCCACCATGGTACTGAAGTTCAGAGTACTGTCCTAATGAACACTTCAACAAGTGAAGCTGTTACAAGAGGTGCCCTAAGTAATAGCCTTTTTCCTACATTAGTCTTAATGAACAAACCGGTGATATTGTGAAAGTTATCTTCAACCTTTGCCCCCAGTACTGCTGACAGCCCCTCCATGTGCTTTGGCAGCAGCTTCAGCAGGATCTCAGCTCAGAGAAACTGTGGGATATGTGATGCAATGAGAGCACATTTGTACTTGGGCAATGAGCCTGCTCACCTTGCCCCAGTTCAGGTGCAGAGCCAAGTATCCTGTAACATCATTAAACAAACAGCAGAAACTGTTGGACACACAGAGAAATATTTGCTAAATTACAGAATCTTATCAGAGGGAATGTGTTCTTGCTGT
>WEIT01000133.1:18064-48149 GCA_013389985.1 Dryoscopus gambensis
CATTATCTGCACACGTCTGGGGACGGCAACTCAACCACTTCCCTGGGCAGCCTGTTCCAGTGCTTGACCATGCTTTCAGTGTTTTTCCTAATATCTAATATAAACCTTCCCTTTTGCAACTTGAATCCGTTTCCTCTTGTCCTGTCACTTGTTACCTGGGACATGAGACCAAACCCTACCTGCCTACCCCCCAACCTCCTTTCAGGCAATTGTAAAGAGCAATAAGGACCCTCACAAGCCTTAAAATTGTTTAAGTATATTCATCTGGTTAATAAAGAATGGGAAAAAATGGTCAGCTGATTGTTGTTAAAGTGAGAATGGATTGCAGACTCAGGTCCCAGTTAAGAATCAGAAACTGTCAACCATGTCATGCTAATGTAAAGAAATCTTCCAAAATGGGGTGGCAATAATGTCAAGACATTAAGGGCAGTCATTTCATTATGTTACATATTGATAAAGTTTGTAATTTTGCATTCAGTCTTATCATGCTTCAGGAGAGGAATGTCATATTAGACAGTCCAATCAATGAGCAAAAAAAAAAAGAAAAAAAAACACTTTAGAAATTTGGTTCATTAGGAAAATCAGTGGATTTAAGTTTGCTGTTTCCATGGGGAAAATCCCTATAGTCTGCAGAGACCTGATAATCACCTTTCAACAACAAAGTTATTCAAAGGTGACAGGAAACCACTCCTCTCAAAAGGCAAGAAGAAAACTTGTAGAATTTGTGAAACTTCAAGAACAGGAGCAAAAGGAACAGTCAGCTTATTTCAAATATTCAGAAAAATTTATGAAGAATGGTGAAGTACCATGAAGCCAGAATCTCCTGTAGAGAAGGATTAACAAATAGTTCTGGGAGACCTCCTGTAGAGATGTTCCTTGTATGTTTGATGCTGTCTCAGAGCACACAGTGGAATTACAGGGTCTTTGACCTTCCCCACAGTCCTTTAATCCTTTGAACCAATACTGCTATTATTTCAAGAAAGGTTTAATTAATTTCTTGCAGAACATTTTCTCCTAAGCCTCTTACATTTACATTTCTGCATTCTCTGTCTCTATACACAAGCACAGACTGCTCCTTTTCTCCTCTGTAAACAGCTCTGCAACATCATGTGAGCATGTGAGAAAGGTGCCAGGCTCTCATTAATGACAACCACAAGGTCTCCAAGGCAGAGACTTAAACTCAGACACAGAGTTGTGCCAAAGCATGGGATTTCACCAGCTCACAAGATCTGAAATTTACTGAATTATCTAAATTCCTTTATCACCTGACTGAAGCCTTCTCTTTTGTTGTATGAACTCCAGTAGAGAAAGGAAATGTCCTGCTGTCCTCTGGAAGAATTGTTTGATCGTGAACAGTGAGGCCATAAAATAACCTTCAGTTTCATTCTCATCACAAATATTAGAATTGAGTAAGCTCTCTCAAAGGCTTCATAGCAGTCTTAATTGAAATAAAGCTAGCAATGTTGTTTGCCATTTTGACTGTCACAATGAGGGATCAGTTTGTGGTTGATTTTACAGCATAATTAGGCACCTTAGGGTCAAGTTTCAACACATATCATTTACCTGAGTGTCTCTACAAATAAAAAGCATTGATAATATGAATTTGATCTCATTCCCTCTTTTCTTCTTATTTTTCACCCCAGAAAAACTATAAAACTTTGGCAAATGCTGCCAAGAAATAATGAGAGGCCTCTAAGAAGTATTAAACTAAGAAGTACCCACTGTAAATCCCGGAAGGCTTTTGCATTTAAACACCTATTTATTGTATGCTAGATTTCAAGAAAGTATTTAGTATAAAATTTTATCTTTTAAACACTAAGGACATTATAATTACAAAAATAATCCAAAAATTCTTTTTAAAGTATTCTGTGGAGTACTAATGGCGCCCTACCATAGCAATATAAGGAACTGTCTGTATTTTTCTCTTTTAATCTCAAACTTCCCAAGCTCAATAACACTACTGAGAAAATTTTCACACTTAATGGTTCTCAGAAAATAACAAAATTTTATTTCAGCTGAACACTACAACACTATTTTAACTGAAATGAAAATATTTTTTTGAAAACACTTTGGTCCTCTGAGGGTGCTTTTTTTTATCCTGGATATATATTATAAATAGTTGCTGCTATATACATATATAGAGAAAGAAAATATCCCTGTGCTGAATCTATTGGGTTTGCACAGCAGGGTTTTGGTAGCAGGTTAGTCTACAGAGGTGGATTCTTTGAGACACTTCTAGAGAAGCTTTCCCACACTGGACAGCCAACACCAACCAGGTTCAAGACGGACACGCCACTGGTCAAAGTAGAGTCAGTGACAGCAGCAGCACCTTTGGGATTATGTATTTAAGAAGTGTACAGCAGCAACTGCACCAGGAATGAAGAGCTGAGAATATGAGAGAGGAACAGCCCTGCAGACACAAGGTCAGTGCAGAAGGAGGGGTGGGAGGTGCTCCCAGTGCTGGAGCAGAGATTCCCCTGCAGCCCGTGGTCCAGCTCATGGCGAGGCAGCTGTGCCCCTGCAGCCCATGGAGGTCCAGGGTGGAGCAGAGACCCACCTGCAGCCCCTGGAGGACCTCACACTGGAGCAGGTGGATGCCTGAAGGAGGCTGTGACCCCATAGGGAGCCAATGCTGGAGCAGGTTTGCCAGTAGGATTTATGGTCCCACAGGGGACCCACGCTGGGGCAGACTGTTCCTGATGGGCTGCAGCCCATGAGAAGCACCCACTCTGCAAAACTCATGGAGAACTACAGCCCACGGAAAGGACTCGTGTTGGAGAAGTTCACTGAAAGCTGTCTCCTTTGGGAGGGACACCACACTGAAGCAGGGAAAGAGTGAGAGGAGTCCTCCGCTTGAGGAGGAAAGAGCAGCAGAGACAATATGTGGTGAATGGACTACAGACCCCATTCCACAACCCCCTGTGTGGCTCAGGGTGAGGAGGTAGAGAATTAGTGAGCAAAGTTGAGCCCAGGATGAGGGGAGAGGTAGGCGGAACGTGTTCTAAGATTTGGGTTTATTTCTCCCTATCCTAGTCTGTTATTAATTGGCAATCAAATTAATTTGCCCCAAGTCAGGTCTGTTTTGCCCATGATGGTAGCTGGTGACCAATCTCTCCCTGTCCTTATCTTGACTCACGAGTTTTTTGTTACCTTCTCTCTCCCCTGTCCAGCTGAGGAGGGCAGTGACAGAGAGAGATTTGTGGGCACCCAGCATCAAGCCAGGGCAAACCCACCACACTGAGACAGAGCAGTTTCTGAAACAATACATAATAAAGGTGAAATGCTTTAACTGAAACTAGTCAGTGGAAGAAAAAAACATCCAAAATTCAAAAGCATTACTACATCATTGTTCTCCTTTTAATACTTTGGTATTTTTAGTCCCTGAATTTATTAAATCATGGTAAAAGGCTTTAAAAAGTTTATATTTTTTTTTGAAAATCTCTTTTAACTTTCTCAGTATCAATGAAGAAAAAAGTTTATACTTCAGTAACAACTTTCAGACTATGAAGCAGAAGAATTTTTGCCTTTATACCTAAACCATGTCTTTTAGCTTGGAATGTTTGTACTGCAAGATCTATCTCAAGTCCACTTCATCATTAGCACAGGAAGATTACTTAAATTATTAAAAAACATAAACAGACACAATTTTTTTTGCGTAAGATACTTATAAGATCTTTAAAGAGACCAAAATATTTGAACTTCAGCATAACCTGACAGCCTGATCAATTTGAGTCTTTTCAAATCACCTTCTTAACCTCTTAGTTTCCAAGCAAACTGGAGATAACAATACCATCTCCTTCAAAAGAGTATCTAAAGATTAGTTAAGCATTATATAATTCATCTCATTTGGTACATTAAAACTATTTCCAAGTTCCTTTGATGATTTATGCTTCCTACCTGACGCCACGTGTTCCCACAGTCAGATGTTATGTACATCTCTTCTTTATACTCAACCAGCTGCGACCCCAGGTTACCTGTCACAAAAGAGGAGAAAACAAGGGTTGCATCCACATGAGCAAGAGAGATTGGATCTATTCCTGATGCCAGTCTGAGTAAGGAGTTTCCAGGTCAGAGCAAGAACTAAACTCAGATGAACAGGCTTACTTCATTTCTGGTAGAACCAGCAAAATCCTTTGAAAACATATATTTGCGCATTTGTACAATTTCAAAGTCTTCCTTTCCACTGCTAGGTTGTCCATAGGTGGAAGCAATGAGGCTTGATTCTAATACTGAAATGCAGATGTCAGACCAACATTTTAGTTTTGTTGCTGCATGCTGAAAAATTATTATAAAACAACATGTATTTAAGATGTAAGTATGAAACATCCATAAACTCAGAAGCTTTAACCTTAACCTTAATCACATTCTGTAAAGTAAATCACATTGAACTCAAATTGTTAAATGAAATATTTTATCTTTAATACTTGATGAATGTCCTAGGTTACAATGTAAGATGTGCCCAAAACTTTGTACTCTATCACCATCTTCGTGAGCGGTTGAGACCAGGTGGGGCGGTGCTCCCTGCCTCCTCCCTCTGGACTATCTCCTGTTAATGGCCCACCAGCGCCTTGCCCATGACTCATCATCCCACTGTGAGATGTCCCACCCAGAGGGAGGAACCAAGCATTCCATGCTCAATATAAGCTGAGATCTCAAACACCATAGCAGCTCTCTTCCACTGGTTTCCCAGAGGAGCAGCTTCCTTCTCTACTGGACTCCCAGAGGAAAACTACACCCTGCTGCAGGATCACTGCTTCAACAGAACTACACCTGCCACTCCAGGAGGACTGCAGCCACTGTTTAGCTACCAACACCCTGACCAACAGGGTATCAGGTTGTATTTCTGACTCTGTCAGTGTTGTGTTTGTCTTGTACTATTGCATTTGGCTTTTTTCCAATTTTCCTAGTAAAGAACTGTTATTCCTATTCCAATATCCTTTCCTGAGACCCCCTTGATTTCGAAATTCTAATAATTGGGAGGGAGGGGGTTTACATTTTCCATTTCAAGGGAGGCTCCTGCCTTCCTTAGCTGACACCTGTCTTTTCAAACCAAGACAATGAAGTGGTAGCTAGATCTAGAATCTGGTGAAATATGCAACATGAAAAGAGGAGGCAGGTCTCCTGAAAAAGAGTGTAAATACAAAAGAATTGAAAGCAGAATTACTTGATTTACCTAAATATGGACTAGGAAGCAACTGAATATTTTGACAAGAAGCACTGAGAGAATTCAGATTCCTGCAAAGCTAACAGAAGTGTTAAACTTCGGGAAGATGAAAGCAGATGCATTCCCAAATACAGAGATCTCCATCTTTTAACATGCAGTATTTCAAATAGCAAACTGTCAAACCACTAGTAAGTTTACAGTGTTCTAGGGGAGAATCAATCATGGCACAATATTCCTTCTATATTATATCCTTCAGGGGATTTTGACTCAAATATATGCTTTGCATGCTTTTACAGCAGAAATAAGATGAAAATTATCAGATCCTCTTAAGCAGAAGAGACTATGAAAGAAAACACTTGAGATTAGTGTAGCACTATGAAATTTCACTTGTGTGTTATATAAATAGCTGGTTTTTAATCACTAAACCAGATCTGTTTATGCAGAGTGTGCTTACTAGTGCTGAAAGGTTCCCAAGAGGAATGATAGCACCCACTGCCCAAATACTTGCTCTATTTAGACCATCAAGTTTGCACGTGCTCCACTTTTTAATAGGATAACTCTACATCATTTACCCTAAATACATCCTGGGAAGGATTGGGATATTTATATTGAATCAGGGAATTTATAGGAGTCAGTTAATTCCTTTCAATTGCAACTAACATTTCAGAAGATGCTACTTCCCATTCTCGGGCTTTTCTGGGGTTTTCATCTTTCCAACGCACTGCACACTCTCTCATTTATCAGATAATTCAGCACAGATTTGGTTGGTCACATTATGATAGAATATGTCACGTTGGAAGGCACCCATCAGGATCACTGAGTCCAACTCCTGGCCCTGCACAGGACACCCCAAGAAGCACACCACGTGCCTGAGAGCATTGTCCAAATACTTCCTGAACTCAGACAGGCTTGGTGCTGTGACCCCTTCCTTGGAGAGTCTGTTCCAAAGCTCAATCACCCCCTGAGTGAAAAACCTTTTCCTGAAATCTAATCTACACCTTCAGTGAATATTATCCAATGAGATAGTTCCAAAAGGAAACATTTACACATTAATTCAGTTATATTTTCTCCCCAAATGCAGCTTTAAGACCAATCTGATCACTAGAAAGAGATATGAATGAGAAATCACCCTCTCAAGGCTGAAGGAAGGCAAGGAAGATTTGATTCATTGCTTATACAAAATACATTTCTTTTGCTATTCTTACTTTCCTCTATTATAGTTTTCATTGGTATATCATCTGCAAAAGCATATATTCTTGTGCTTCTGCAGTTAATCGCAGAATGTTTTCTATGAGACAGCTGAAAACAGAAATATTTATTTGCTTGCTAGAATCTAACGTACTGCTGTCAGTCTACACCCATCTTTACACAAATAACTGTAACAAATGCAGTGTTAGTTTGCTCCTGGATGAATGCTGTTTATTCTACCTCTTTTCACCGCTTACTGAAATTGACTTGCATGAGTAGCTCTTTATTTTGAGCATTGCTAGGGATCTGTCCTTTAAAGAATTCAGTGGTAAATTGCCTTGCTAATGGAAAATTAGTCTCTAAACTAAACAGCATATACTTGTGCTTAATTAAAAGGCCTTTTCTATTCAGGTGATATGGTAATGACATTAGCAACAGTGTTGTAATTGCAGCTCTGTTAAAAGACAGACATTACTTCTCCTAGTTCTGATTTTACCTTTACTGTCTTTTCTTGGTAAAAGAGCAAAAGGAGTTGCTGGACTCAGTTAAAATTCCAGAGACTTGTCATTCTGCCTAAACCACAACTGATGCCAACAGGAACAGAATCCGGTACACTGCTTTGGGAAAAAGGACTTCAGTGATGTTTGACCTTTAAAAATTGTCCATCCATGGGGCAAGGATGGAAGCCCAGAAGTGGCGCATGCAGGACCGGCTGATGGCTGACACAATGTTTAATTGTGTCATTAATGAAGGCTGTAATTTTCATTACTTCCAGATTTTATGTAACACACAATTATATGACATAATTTCACAAACTTTGTAAAATCAAGTTTTCAAGCAGACAAAAAAAGTAAACACCTTTCTGTAAGGAAGGATAAAACTTTTCAGTGCAGTTGGAATTTGCTCTGTGGGTACTGCAGACCATGGCTTGCTGAAAAAGAGCTTAGGTGGATTCAGAAATAAAAAGGAGGCGAGGCCAAAAGAAGGCAAGCTGAGGCACCAGGGGAGACAGGCAGGCTCCTGCAAAGTGCAGTGGGAAGCACCCATGCGGCCAAATCTGAGAGGTGACAGGCAGAGCGAAATTTCCACAGGAACACATAGGAATGCATGATGAGTTTCATAAGCCACAGATAAGCCACTCTGAAAGCTGTTAGCTTGAAAAAATAGAACTGGAATAAAACCAAGTCTTTCAAAGATCCAAGTGAACTCCCCACACTTTTATTAGCAAACCTTTTTATTTAACATGTGTCACACGAGATATGAGTTTTCTTTTGTTAAAAAGTTACACTCTTTCAATGTTATTTTTAGATAAAAAATAAAATAAATAAATAATAAATAAATAAAAAATAACTAATAAAAACGTAACTTCTAAGATCTGGAGCATTTTTTTCTTTTTGAGATTTAAAATAAAGTGAATAATTTTAGGCTCTAGCTACCTTGCAGTGTGTTGTGTTACTGGATAAGCCAGCTAACTAAACCCAGTGCAAGTAATGGCACCCCATAAACTCCTTTAAAACAGCTCCAATTTGCATCAAATGAAATGCAAAAATCCTGACATTAATTACACTGCAAACAAACAACTGCAAAGCCATAGCAGCACTCAAAGTAGAACTGAGACATTCTGAACCTTTCCATGCCATGTCTGAGGAGAATTATAAAACCTATTTGAGGTACGTGTGGAGGCCAATAACATGTGAGCACAATTGGCATTGTGATCAAGTGACACAAGAAAGTGAGAGAGAAACAATTATGCTCAGCCCAAGACTGGAAGCCAACAATGTTTAAATACCATTCCCACCATGTCCTGAAGTGTTTGGACTGGACCACAACCCCCAAATATCAGTGTGCTGTTTGCCTGGTGGGCCACACCAAAATCTGTGCTTCTTATTACAGCTGTAGATATCTTCAGTAACTCCTCAGGTGTGCCACTACAACACAGAAACTTTTCTACCATTTTAGTGGCTCGGTGTTAGATCTCAAAATCCGCCTGGGGGAACAAGTAAATGAAATCTAATACACTAAAGGCAACTCAGGTTCATTCTGAAAAAGCTACTGCAACTGGAATGGGTAATCAGCTGCAGGCATGTGCTGTTTTGGGCTGTGGTAGAGTTAATTTTCTTCACAGCCCCTGGTACAGGGCTGTGTTTTGGACTTGTACTGAAAAGGGTGTCGATGATAACACAAGGATGTTTTCATTCATGGTGGGCAGTGCTTACACAGAGTCAAGGCCTTTTCTGCTCCTCACCCCACACCACCAGAGAGGAGGCTGGGGTTGCACAAGAAATTGGAAATGGGCACAGCTGAGAAGCTGATCCCAGCTGACCTGGGGATATTCCAGGCCATATGTCATCATGCTCAGCAATACGCTGGGGGAGAGGTTGGTGCAGGGCCACTGCTCAGGGACAGACTGGGCACCAGGTGGTTGGAGGTGAGCAACTGTTTTCATATGCATCACTTCTCTTTCTTGAGATTTCTCTGTCTTTGTCCTTTTCCTTTTCATTACAATTTATTATTATTATTTTACTTCACTTATTAAGCTGCTCTTATCTCAATCCATGAAATTCCTCACTTTTACCCTCCCAATTCCCTTCCCCCCATCCTCCTGGATGGGAAGTGAGCAAGCAGCTGTGTAGTGCTTAGTTGCTGGCTGGACTTAAACCATGCCCAGGCTATATTAGCCAGACCTATAAATTGTACATGACCTGAAGCATTTATGGTACAAGTCTAACATGACTTTTGATCTAAATGCCCTGAAAACTCTTCTGACACATGAATGTTTGCCATCCAGTTTTATGAAGTTTTGTTTGTAACGCAAAAGTTTCTCAAGTTTGTCCTACAACATTTTATATTCTTTTTGTAACTAAATGACTCTCATGTATGTGTCTTCTCCAAACCAATGCCTGGGGGACCATATACACCTGAACTGTCCTTAAGCACTCCCCCAAACGTTTTTGTCACCACTATAGCCAGGATATTATGTTAGACAGACTCTCAGCCTGAGTCAGTATGGCTCTGCTGTTATGTTCTGAGATTGCTTCTATGCAGGAAGCAAAAGGAAACATTTTGGCCTGCATTTTTCAGTTTTTTATTAAAGTCAGTCCTTTTTCATTTCCGTTACTTGCATTCTTAGAAACCTTTTGTAAAGTGTGTTTTGGGATACACAAAATCCTCTTTTGCTTTTTCACTTGTCCTGAGTAAAGGCTGATTTTAAGTAACTGGGTAAAATCACGGGTTCCATCCTTACAGGGGTGGCAGTACCAAAAACTACAACACAGAGGCACTAACTACTGTTCAACATAATTCTCCAAGCTTTCTGAATCTCTGCACATGACAGTTTAGCTGCTGGTAGCACAAGGATGTGAAAGAAAGCAATGTATTTCAGTGATGTCTGGTGGCCAGCCAAGTTCTCATGAAAGGTGGTTGGTAAAGCTGTGAGAAACACAGCTCTCAATACAGATCTCAAGAGTCAGACATTTTGGCAGGTTTTTACTGGGTCACAACAAATATGGAAGATTACTTCATCTAAAATTTACCATCAATTTACATGTTTTAAGTGCTACTTGTCACTGTGTTTACCCATATTTTTACATGTGGCTTTGGACATGTTTACAGTAAGAACAAATAATCCCCATATGCAACGCTTAGATAATCCTTCTAATACGGAAAATCCTTTCCAGTCACTTAAATTTAGCATACAGGCAGACACTTATTCCAAAAAGAGAGAAGTGCCTTGCCTGAATTACTGGTAATTAATACAGTTGTAACATGCCTTCGGGCCATGCTCAATAAGATAAATTGTCATGGTTTGTAAGCTTGTAGCCACAGTGTAGAAAAAACATACATATTTAAATTTGTATTTAAATCTCCCAGACACAGAGTTTTTGACTGGCAAGCTGAAGATTTGTTCAGATAATGGAGTGGGGAATCAGAATTGAGGAACATGAGAAAAATTTAAAGGAATTTCAGGATGTTCGCTTCAAAATGTACTGGGAAATGCTCAATCATCTCCCTGTTCCCTCATCCTTTTTTATAGAGGCATCCTAGTACGCTGCTTCTGTGAAAAATGATAGAAATTCATCACAATGTATGCAATTATATTTGGCCCTGATATGACAAAAAGTAAACAGAACTTTTCCAGCGCTTCCTCAATTTGTGTGAATGTGCAGAATTTACTGCTTGCTTGATTTGCCATCTGGATTGGAAGGTAAGCAGGCAATTATTGTAAACTAGCACCTGAAAAAGCTACATTTCTCTAAACATTTTTCATAGAAAAGTCCTTAGCAAGTTTATAGTAAAAATTTACACATCAATTGACACACATTTCATAGCTGATGCTGTGAGAAATAGAAGTTGTTGCCAAGATTAAAATGCACAAAAATCAAATGTAAATGCAAAATCTTATTTCATTTCTTAAAGAGAGCAAAGCAGTTATTTAAAATACCACTTTCGTATGCAGCTATAAAATTTAATATTCTGTCTGAACAATTTATATACAGATATAAGCTAAAAATACGCATTCCTGAGAACTATTTATGCAACTTTAACAGAGTGGAATTTTCATTTGTAAATATGAGTTTAAAAAGATGCAATTTTAGCGCCCTATTACTGTATTTTCCCACTTTTCTAGGTGTTAATGCTGTTCATCCTTTAATTATTCCTTTTTTAAAATAAAAACAATATTCAATAGTCTCTGATTTCTGATTTTTCCAGTATTGTCCACATCCAAACTGTACTTAAGTCACAGAATAGCTTTTCCATTATCACGAGCAGCTGTGTTGTATAAGCTTCCTAGAAAGAAGCCAAAATCCACACAAAAGGGATTTTTTTTTCTTCTTGATCAATAAGGTTCTAATGCTTAGAAATCATATTTCCAGTTCTTATCCACTTGTTTGCATCACTTGTTTCTAGCCCGTGGTTGCACTCTCAGGAAAAGAAATCATATTCTTTATTGTCCTTTATTTTTCAGCGAATGGGGGTGAATTTTCTTGTAAATATTGTCTATTTCTATCAACTGCCAAGGAGGCCTTCTTAGCACCTGCTCACTGGTCCTGAAAATTGATTATCAGAATTGTACACAGTCTTATTAGTAATGTCACTGTACAGCATTTTGCCAGAGTATTAATATTTCCCTCTCTCTGTTGGCAATTATTTACCTATTTCACCCCCAGAATAATTTTGCTTTTTACAGCACAAGGGACTGATAGTTCCTAGACATGCTGTGATCAACTGACATTCACGGATCTTTATCACCTTCAGTCATTTCCAGAAGATGTGCTCTCCCTAAATCTAACAGTAAAATTCCAATAGTGTGTGATGTGGCCGAAATAATCTGATTCCTGTATGTACTAAGAACCTAACACTTTTGTTGATTTGTATAGGAATATCAGCTTCAAGGGTCAGGCCAAAGGAAATTCAAGCTCACTCTACGTAAAGTATTTTTGATAGGAAGTGTAAGTTTACAAGGGTATCAGGTTTTCCACATAAGACTGAACATATGCACTGAATCCAGATGACCTGGGCATCCAAATAATGTAAATGCAAGTCAAAATCAGAGTTGATTCAGTTCATCTGTTGGCAAGGGGATGCAGTTGCTCTATAAGATTTTTAAGGCTCCAAAACAGATCCCTTGGCTCTGTTTTCAGCTACATGACCTTCTACCAGAAAAAGGACACACTGCACTACTGTTGGGAAAATTTCTCCCACTTTCACACCATTCCTCCCAGTTTTTTAGGTAGCTAAAAGCAAGGTGGCTTGCGACTGAGCAAGGGTGCCTTCTACCATTCCCATTACATTATTGGTTTCTCCACAAGCAAGTCAAATTTAACATATTAGTTCAGTTCTTCATGTTATCTGGATGTTATCAAAACCACTCTTTCCTGACCACTTGGAGGAAAGCTGTTGACAAGTTCTCTACCTGGCAGAGTAAGACAATGTCACAGTGATAAAATGTCACCCCATTCTAGAAAGGAATTAAGAGCAAAATACTCTTCTACAACCTGCCCTCCCTAATTTCATCTCAGAGAACAGTGCACTTTAAAAACATATACAAAACCCAATCAAAAGAAAACAACCCAACATCTCAACAAATATCTGTTCAACATATCAGATTATAGTGCAGAGAAAGAAAAATGAAATAGGAATAATGGACTAATTAAATCTCACTGCTTAATTTGCTACTGAAAGCCATTAAGGCATGATATGAGGAAGCTAAAATTAGAGAACCTACACTTGGAGTGCTTTTATGTCAAAAGAAGACATTTGAAATGGAAGATATTTTTTGAAACATTTGAATTCATAGTTTGACCTGAACACATATTAGAAATCTATCTACAAGGGCACTGCATAAATTCTCAGTCTCATTTGTATCAATGAAAACATAGCAGCATTTCACCAGCTAGGTCTGTCTCCAGTAAAATACTGTAAACTCCCTTTACACTAAGGAGAAACTTGAAGTCTTCAGTTATATTGAAGATTGCTAGTACTGGCAGCTGTCATTCCCTTTAAACACCAAGTATCCTCACCTTGACATTCTCAGGAAACTTTCAACTTAATAAGCTGTTTGTCAGAGACTAGTGTAAGATAAAGTAGAAGACATTATTCATTAAAACCAGACACACTTTTATGAAAAGAGAAGTACACGTGTGCATTTCACCTAAACATTATCCATAATATAAGAATAAAATGATACCATTTTAAAAAGCTCTTAGAATAGTTTACATTCAGACAATTTTGAAACAAAGGAACGGAAGATTCAATTAAATGAATAGATGGATCACAAAGTTACAAAGCAAAACTGAGTTATGCAAATATTTTTCTTGATGAGTGTTCAACACTGCAAGGGAATTTCCTTTATTAAATTCCATTTCATAGTGACATGACTCCATATGTATATTACAATGGAGAAGCCACAACTAGCATTGTTCCCAACACAGAGACACATTTGCCTCTTTCAATTCATCTCTCTTTAGGAAGAAAGGAATTCATAAAAATTACAAGACTAATTATCTGTATCCAGGCTTAAAGAACAAAGGCTTGACCACTGTTTCTATCAGTTTTGCTAAGTTATTCATGATGCTGGGAGGCCTATCCATCACTTTGAGAGAAAAAGGATGCAGGACATGTCCTTCAGCCACCATCACACCTCCACACCACACTAATGGGGAAGGAGGTACTGCACAGCACAGAAAATCATGATGTATCCAGGTGACAGGTATAGATCTGCCTGGGAAGACACAACTCTGGGCCTTCAATTAACTTATATTGAATTGTTTGACCAAAAGATTCCATAAAGGATTATTCTGCAGTGAAGCCTTATTTTGGCAATGTTTGTAGCATGGTATTCTTACAAATCCAAAGACTAGATCTACAAAGAACCACTGCCATATTTCAGGTCTTAAAAATAATGTCATGCACTTACCTGCCCCCATTATGAGCCCCGGTGCAGTGTCCTTGGTGTGCACTGTGCCTGACACGTAGGGATTGTCTGCCCACCGGAGATGGAGGTGAAGGTAACAATCAGGCTTGTGGAGGAAGGAGAAGAGAACAGGTTTTAAAAATCACTGCTAGCAGTTATGCTCCTACAATAATGAAAGCTCAGACAGGGAGCAGCGTTGGCAATGTACGTCTTCACAAAGAAAAAATCTGTCTGTTTCCCATGGAGCCAAATTCCAGTCTGAAGTATCAGTTTTCACTTTCTAACAAGAATCTCTAGTGCTGACTGCATAGTGTGTCGCTGTCTCCTCAAAAAGATTTCCTGACTCAAAGAAGTCAGCATTATTATATAAACCCCCCTTCTGACAGAATAATTGCTTAAAAATGTTAACTAAGAGCAACAAGTATTCCATGTTTGTTGGTCACAGTAAATGGTAAAATTATGATTAAAAAAAAACCTATTTGGACTGAAATGTGTCTTTTAGTAAAAAAGTGGTATGAAAAATAGCATAATGACTTTTGGACACATCATGTCTCCTTGCTAAACAACTTACTGCTTCTTCCCTCTGTGCAGTGGCACTCAAAGGTCATGTTGTTCACAGCAACGTGGCTGGGAGCTTTACCAGGAGCTGCCAGCACCCCCAGGAGCTGCTGCCACTGCGATCATTCCACTCATTTCAGATTGATCTGCACCAGGCCCTGCAGGCTGGAACCTTGCAGCACAGTCTTGAATGCTTCAAAAGGGAACCAGCAGCTCCAGCCCCCCACTTCTGCTATGTGGAGCAGGAGTAAAGCTCTGGCAGTGGCAGGACTACAAGCATTTATTTTGCCCACCAGTGCAGAGCTTTGAGTCCCCAGGAGCAGAGAGCCAGTGAGAAAAATACAAGGTTTTCAGTACAACCCTGCAAATAACAAAATACTATGGGCACCTGGAACATCTAAACAAACAGAAATAATATCATCTTACAAAAATAAAGTAATTTTTTATGCAATTACTGTGGTATTTCTTTTCAAACAACTGTCATGTTCCCTTTAACAGGGAACCAAGGGTTACCTTAGTTTAATATGAAACAAAAATATGAAAGATGGAAAGAGAAAAATTATTGGTAATCTCTGTTTGACTCATGATGTGCCCCATATATCCAGACACAAATGACTGTTTTCATGATTATTCTGAACTGGGTTGTGTGGCTGACACACAAGAAATGTGTCCTCTTTGTGTCAGTGATCTCAAATATGAAATGCAGTGCAACAGAAAGCCCTGACTACTCACTCTACACGATGACTGGAGTAATAGCCTGTGAAAGCACAGCTCATGCAATGCAAGTAGATTTGCCTGCTAGTTTGGCTGGTAAACTCAGCATAAAGTTCTCAGGCTGTTGGAAGTACTGCACATCCTACCATACAGATAATTTTTGCACACTCTAGGGTGAGGATACACCAAAAAGAGCCACTTACAGGTTTGCAGTTGGTTGGTTTGCCATTCATATCAATGTCTGGAGGGTTCAGAAAATCCCAGTCACGGCCTTTGTTGTAGGTTATCAGAGTTGTAACTTTCCCATCAATTTTCTGGTTGGCCAAAAAGACTCCTTTTACACCTCTGACCTGAAACACAGAGAAGAAAAGTTAATATCCAGCGCATACACATTTTTTTTCAGCAAGGATTATCCCTGATTAGCTGATCTTTTGTGACTCTGAGCTGTGTATCTCAGGTAGTTTCTCCTTGAAACTGAAAGGAAAGTGGATGATATCTTAAAAAAAATATGAGGAAGACAAAAAAACAAGAGGAAAGGGAGAAAGGGGGAAGGTGAGGACAATTGCAAACTGATTTTTATTTCTAAAGGTATTTAAAAAGGATATGCAGTTCTCTCCATGTCAGAAGGCTAATCAAATTACATGCTTAAAATAGCAAAACACAGTAATTTACATAGCAAAAGATAAAAATTATGATAGCGTGGCCTTACCATTAAAATTACATCTCTGAATTTTCTTTAAATATGGACATCTTTAAAATGCTATTCTACAAATGATGTAAGCAATTTTTAACAACCATCTAACTTTTACCCTGAAGTTCTGTGCCCATATCATATAAATATCATATAAATATCATACAAATAGGTTACAAAAACATAATACAGTATCAGGTTCTTTAAAATAGCACTGAATTGGGAAGCACAATTTTCCTTTGCAGGAAATAAATTCAGGCAAATCATCTGAGGAAGAAACATTGAGGGCTGGATCACCCTCTCAAGCACCTGAAATGCTTCCACATTCCAGTTAGCCACCCTTCACCTGTTTGAACTCTGGAGAAAAAATAATTTAAAAAAGGACTCTCTTCTCTTGGGCTCTAATTTTATTTCAAAAAAAACTGTATTAGAAAATTATTACCACTCAAAGTGTTACATTTAATGGGTATGATTTCAGAAGCAACCTGACAGTAATTATACCTTAATATGCTTAGTTCTAGCCCTAACATTTATGTTATTAACATATTAATATATATCCCACCCAAGGGCATGAGATAGGATCTTCTATTAAAAGCAAAGGTTTCCTTAAGAGTGCTCTTGTTTCCCTTGTCATTATTTATGAGACTTCTCGAATTTTTGAAAAATTCTGGACAACATATATAAACTGATACACATTTCCAGCACAGTATACTTTGCTCATCTCCTTGGGTGCTGACACTTAACAAAACTGAACCATTCATTACAAATAAATGCACAAGACAGCCAGCTCTTTGAATGATCAGGAATATTTATCTCCTGATAACATGATGCATTTCTGAACTTGTATTTTTCATTTGAAATACTTACTGTTCCCTTCTTTTTCCAACTGCCAGTTATTAACTCTGTTTAACATTCATTTAGCAGAAGCCTGCATTGAAGGTAAAAAGAAGGCACCCCCACCAGCAGGCTACAGATTGGATACTCACTGTTTATAAATATGGGAAGGAACTGATCCAAATCTACAGAGAATAAGAATGTTCTACTGGTTATGGTAACAGCCTAGAACTTGGAAATATATTTAAGTTTATATAAATTAAAAAATCTGTGTAGACATTTAAATACCCTGCTCTCTCACAAGCGCCTTCTTTCTAAAATCCTGTGCATATGTGGTTGGGTTATTTATCCAGGATGCTGAAAGCTCAGAACCACCTCCAAGTCAAACATACCATGAAAGTCAACTACTTTGCAGGGCAGGTGAGAAAAGGAAAGGAAGGGAAGAAATGATGAACCTGCTTTCTTTACTTTCAAAGCATTTTAATCTTGCTGGAGCTTTTTTACATATTCTACCTTTGAGAGACAGCTCAGCCATAAAAAGTCTGGCAGTTCAAATATTTACGTGGGAAGGCAGACTTGGGGTAAAATTTCTGTGCATGTCTTTCTTTCAGTGAACACAATATTAAATATTTAAACAATAATTAGATCAGGGACTGCAACTGAGGTTTCCCTCTTCATTTGTGGACGGCAAAACCAGTGCTGCATTACAAATATTTTTGTTTCTCCTCTCTTTCCCCTCCCCACCCCCTCATTTAATGAATATTTAATCATTCCATATATAATCATCAAATGGGAGTCAGGCTAAAATTTTTCTCCATTCCCACTCCCATCTCTAATCTAACCAAGCTCTAGGGTAACTTCTCCTCTCTAGAATATGGGACATAAGTGTTTGAATCTATCAAACATTGAAAGGTCATGAAAACATTTCTTCCAGCATCTCAGTTAACTCCTCTCACTGCTGCTTTAAAAGATAAAAGCCAACCAGCACTTCACAGCAGTTGTAATTTGAATGAAAGGCATAAACTCTGCTTGAAATAATAAATAGGTTTCAGGCATCTCTCTTCAGAGCAAGTTCAGAAATATCATATTCGGAGTGGTGCATTAGCCTAAAACCCAATAACTAATAAAAATTATGGTGTGTAAAAAATGGCATCTTTAAAACATCCCACCCCTGATGTAGCATTTTCCATTTCGTTTGTCCTGTGGCCTATACAAATATACACCTGACTCTGTAAATACTGGAAATGAAGTGTGTCAAATCTACCTTCTGGTTTAGACTGTGATGACAAGGCACCCAAATTCTTCTGTACATTCTACTCCTTGACTTAGTTCCCTAATCTAAAATTGCAAGATAAGTATCTTTCATTCAAGAAGGGAAAAGATTCACATCAATAATAAGTTGCTATGGAAAAGAAGACATTTGAACACTGTGCAGTGCTCAGTTACTCTGATGAACAGTCCAGCAGCCATTCAAGACAGCTTAACAGGAGTAAATTCAAAGCACTTTTCAGTTGATTTTCTTTGAACTTCTAGCTTAGTTCTCATAATACCTATTTTCTTAAACAGTTCAGGGGATAGTTGTTCCCCAGTACTCTTAGAAAAGCACTTTGTACCTGATAAACTTATTTTCTGAGATTTTCTGCTGTGACAGAAAATTGTGCATATTGTTACATTTCTGATTTTCCATCCCAACAATATTCTGTTTAGTTGGTAGCAAGAAGCACAGTTCAGATGGTCCCACAGTATTTATTAGTAGCAGTTACTGAAATGCAGAAATTGCTGCCATATAATACATGTTTGTGACTGAAATTTAAATTTATACAATTTTTTGTTTGAGGGGAAAAAAAGGAATGAAGAAAGTTTGCTGCAACTTATGTAGCTCTTATCTACATAAGGAGTCACAGCAGGAACCAATGTAGAAAGATTACATTAGTATGCCCATCCTGAAAATATTCCTATGTCAAATTTGTGACTCCTTGATGCTGGCAGCACTTGATACAATTTCAAGGACATGCTCCTTGTCACATAATTCAAGGGCACACTCATTTTGGACAGTCATTTAGTACTTAATTTTTTTTTCTTCCCTTCTTTAAACAAGTATTTGGAAATTATTCCCTTTTGTGTGTGCAACATGAGAAGAAATACGGTGCAAAAAAAGATAAAGCATATAAAAGAAAACGAATACAGACAGGTAGATACTTATTAAAGATTTTATAGCAGATGTACAAGTAAAAGATGAAGTGGAGTCAGCAGAAGATAACAAAGATGAACAGTACAAATTTTAAGGAGAATTTTAAGAGAAATTTTCCACCACTGAGGACCATCTCTGTGCTGCACTTAAGACTCCCCTTCCCAAGATGGGATACTTGCATTAAAATGCCCCCAAAAATCCCCCCAGATCAGACCAAAAACAATCCCATCCTCAAGGGCTGCAATATGTGTTTTAGTTATTAGAAATTTTATACTGAGTAAACAACCCACACATTATGAGCACTTGATCCCATTCTAGTAAACAAGATGAACAATAATTTTTTATCATGCAAGCTATCTGGAAGCTGTCAGGGCTCTCCTATAAAGAAACTCAATTTAAAAATAGCTTTAAAAAATTGAATTGTATGGCTCCATGTGTATTGTCCTTATCATGTGTACATTTCCTTTTTAATGTAACCCTACAAATTGATCTAGCGCACAATAAACTAGGATTGCATTATCCAATATGCCCTCAGTAACACTGGGAAATTATGAAACAATCAGTGTAACTGAATAAAGTTAATAATTCTTGTAGACAAAAGGACAGCCAGGGGTAGCATCTCTGTGCAACTTATCTGAAATTAGATTCTACAGTTGATGCAAGGAGTAGAGATTGCACCTGACTGCCTTTTAGCTTTGCATCCCACAGGGGTGACCGAGAGTAAAACGCTGCAAACTAATGCTTGTCAATAAATCACCCTGTGGGAATGTGGCTGCACACAATGTGTAGCTTCACTCATTAGGAAGCCTCATTTCTAAAAAGGTAGAGTCTAGAAAATAATCACTGATAATGAGAGCCTTTTCTGTTTTACTAGAGCCATTTAGAAAGAAAAAGCTAAAGAAAGATGGAGGAGATAAGGAGGAAGAAAACACTATCATTTTCCCCCACCAAGAAGAGTCTAATTACAGCCATTTAATAGCTCTGTCAGTGTGTGCCTTGTATCCGGGATTACTACAAACCTTTACCAAAGAAGTCTGGTGCACCTTTAAAGTTTTAGGATTTTTTTAAATTAACACCAGGCAAATTACAGTGTAACGGGACAAACTGAGTCAGACCAAAGCTCCGTCAATTTAATGTTCTTATAATGGCCAGAAAGAGCAGAACCAGAGCAAATGTACGCCTTATTACATTGAGATTCATTACACTGAAATTCCATTCCCTAAACAGGAATGGAATTGATAACAGTCTGTGATACTCTTCCAAAACACTATACTCTTCTATTTTGCCAAGTGCACTGATGCTAAAATACAAGATAGATTTGTTTACAGGAGAGTTTGTCTCACAAAAAATGCTGCTGGCACAAGACCCATACTGAAAGCAAGTGGATTTGCTGTCCAACATCTAATTTTGTTGGCTCTTCGCCTTTCAGAGCTGACACAATCTAGCACAAGGCTCGCAGGATTACTATATAAAACCCTACTGGCTAAAAGATGTCCTGCTCTAAGTCAGGAGATGCACCACTGAGTCACCTAGAAAAAAAAAGCTGTGCATAGACAGCAGCATAACTTCTTACTTCAATAGTAAGTTGTGCTGCCAGCTTCACTTCTCAATATCTTAAAAAAAAACCTTAGCAAGTTTTGGATTTGCACATCTGTAGAATCCCATCCCAAGAATCTAGTTAGAGTACACAACACATTAGTAGTGCAAGAGAGAAGTATGTAAGCAGTGACAATGTGCTATAAATAAGACAGAAATCCTAGACTTTTTACATTAAATATAATGGTGAAAATACATTAATTTAAAATTAATTATACCCATAATCAAAAAAACGCTCCACACAGACTACACACAATGGAAAAGATAAAGATCTACCTCTAGAATATCTATCAGGACATTCTCTTCTGGCTGCTTTGTGCTCCGGACATTCTCCAGCAAGATGGAGTAGTAAACACCTTGTGGGTCAGACTGGTACAGGTTGTATGTGTCTGTCTGGTACCACTCCTGGACAGCCACAAACACCTGGTTTTCATCTGTACTGATAATTTGTAAATCCTGTAGAAAATAAGATACATAATGATTAATTTTTTACATAATTTCTATTTTACAAACAATAAGTTGGTCAGGAGAATTTAATACTGGGGAGAGGAGAAACATCTGAATGTTTAATAACAATAATCTCCTGACACAATACTAATCAGCATGCTGTATCCCACTGCTTCAAGGTGGTTTCTCACTGCCTTCTGACTGCAGTGCAAACCAGCTTAGTGAAGAAAAAAATCCTGAATGTGTAATAGCTGGAATCTGCTTTGACTTTAGCAGAAAATGGCTTCTTGAAAGGAAAAAAAAGGGAAAGGAGAAAAAAAGAAGTGACCAATTTTCCAAGATCTGGGTAAGAGTCAATGGAAGACTGAAACAACATTAACAAAGCTAATCTAAAAAATAATCTTCAAGTAATAGAGAAATGAAAATTAGGTAAAAAATAGCATAGTACAAAGAGGATCAGATATAATTTACAGCGGTTCACATAGCAATTAGTACTTATCATGCACACAGCTCATGTGTATTATAGTAGATTGTATTAATTTGTCTATCCATGCCTACAGAACCACATAAATATTCAACAGTAATAACATGAGAGTCAACATTCTGCATTCATTTCCCAAGAATTTCAGGCATGGATATTGCTACAGCTTGCTTTCAGTTTTCCCAGCTTCTTCACTCCAAATGTCTCAGACAAAAAAAAAATGCACAGCTGGGGAAAATAATTTAACACTAATATTAAACAGAAGAAATAAATCAGAAAGTAGGAACACTGAACTAAGCTTAGGAAACAGAATAAAGGGACATGAGTTTGCAATAGGATATAGCAGCACAAAGGCATGTTGGGGCTATTTAAGAAATAACATCAAGTCATGGAGACTGAAAGCTTGTAAACTCTTCATGACCTTGGTACTTAACTGGGATACTGTATCCAGTTCTGGTCACCTTATTAATGGAAAAATACTAAGGCATTAGAGTGAATATAAAATAAAACTACGAGAATGTCAAGAAAATATCAATTTGGGGTGAATTGGCTTAAAGGAAAAAAAAAGAAATCAAGAAAACAACTTTGTAGAACTCAAGGAGACAAATAAATCAAATTCATAAGAATCCAGTAAAGACTGAAGAAAGTGTGAGTAACAGAGAAACACTGAGTACTCAGCAAAGAATGGCAGTCACACTTCGGGCAATATGCACCATGTGACTGAGGCACTTAGATTAAAAAAAGACATGAATAGAAGTAAAATAATGCAATGGAAAGATTTTTAATATGAACAGAGGAGGGTTATTAAATACTAACAGTTTAGTTAAATTTAAAGTATTTTTGCACATGTGACACATCTCAACACAAAAGAATCTAAGTGAAGTTCCCTATCCACGACAGCTCAATGCTGTTTCCAAAGAATTTCATTTAAACTATGTAGTAAAGTAGATTTTTGTTTAGCATCCCATGAATAGTCCTCTCTTTTTTGGTACTGAAAAATTACTCCAAAGCAGAGAGTCTGGAAGAATTGTCAGCAAAACACAGCAACTGATCACAATAGGTTCTTTCAAAAGCCTGTTTAATGTACAGACTGTCTCATCTCCTGCCTTAAATCAGGGCAACATGAGGCGTGGTAGCCCACATTACACCATATGGAAAGTTCCCATGACTATCTGATAATAAGGATGGAGGTGAAGCAGACTCAAAAGGAATAAAGAAACAATTCTTTTATGTGAAAACCTCTAGAAAACCCTTAATCTCCTGTGAAGCCAGGAGCTTTCTGCCAAATTATCATCTACATTATTACAATAAAAAATTTATAAAGTGTCACAGACAAATACAAAACTCCAGAGAATGTAGAAAAGGCACTTTCAGTGCCTCAATTCTTTCCCACTCCATGCTTTCCATGGTGAGGTAGCAGTGGTTGCATGTGTGGCCCTTGGTGGCAGAGGTGCGAGCTGGGGGACGGGCTCAGCTCTGGGTCTCCCATCCCAGGGTGGGGCAGGAGCAGCTGAGCCATAAGAAGTAACGTGCAAAGAGCCAAAATGTGCAGCGCACAAGGACAGGGGAATTAATTTTGGGCAGACTGTAGGGGTCAGGTGAAGGAAAGAGGGGTTGGGACAGCAAAAGTTTACTCAGCAAAAGAGAGTTCACTTTTCTCTTGGCAATACCTCTTACTAATAAAGATGTTTGCTCAGATTGCTGGTTGCCAGCTTTGCTGAGGCAAGAGTTTAACAGATCCTGGTCTTAGCAAGTGAAATTACCCTTGCACTGCCTTGAACTTTGTTCCTTCCTTTCAAAATTTATGCTTTCAGATTTCCAGTTCAGCCTTACAGCTATTTTCCTTTCACAGTGATTTCTTTTCCCTTAAGAAACAAACAGTCCTTCAGTTATACTACCTTGCAACAGTCCTATGCAGCATTTCCTGCCCAGTGCTTTCAGATATAATCCTCTGGGAAAAGTAATTGACAGTGTGAGGAAAACTGCAAATTTCATGCCCAGTTCTTCAACTTATCTTTCAAAATCCTGGATGACACAAACTGCTGAAAATCTAGTTAAAACAAAGGTAAACTGTCATGTCATTCTTGTACTATTCCTATACTGAAAGGTGAATTTAAAAAGAAGAAATTGATTGACAAATATAGAGGATGGGTTGTCAGTGTGCCAAGTCCGTCCCTTCATCCCAGCTACCCACACCTCAGGAGGTGAGAAGCACATGGAAAGGGGACATCACCAAATATTGCTAGATAGAACCTACTGTCACCTAAGAGTTAACTAGAGAGGATATCTGAGAAAAAAAAAATCTTGATGGAGGGAATGCAAGTTTTTATTGCTTTATCTAATTCATGGACACAGATACAACCTTAGGCTGTAACCTCAGCAGATCCTATATGGAAAACATTTATTCTTTTATGATTTCACGCTTTGACTACTGCAATTGCCTTCTTGCTGGACCTCCCGCTTTCTCTCTCCACATTCTGCAGGCTACTCAAAGTCCCACTGATCATCTCATTTTTCTGTAATTATGCTATTCACACACAATTTATTCAAATTCATTTATAAAGACCTTCTTTATTATCGTTAGAGGTCTTCAGGGTTTGGAACATTCCTTATTGTCTCTATTCAAACTTTTGGTATCTCCAGGCTGCATTTTCATATAGATTCAGTACTTATGATCTTGTGGTTTTCTTTCACTTCCATGCTGAAATGAGAGTCCATGCCCTTTCAGATGTCCCAAGGCAGTATCTTTTTCCCAATTTGCCATAACAACAACGCTGTTTTCTCTGTGGCATGCTCATTTCTCCATGGACATCCCTTCTCTCATCTCTACAGCTTTACTTTTGCCCTCTAAAGTCTGCCATGCCTGCTCTGCTCTATCTCTTGCTGACCCACATATTCATGCTCTTGCCATTTTCACTTTCATCTTTCTCTCCCTGTTTTTGCAAATCTCACCAATGTCAGTTGGTATCAGCCTTAGACTGTGATTCCCAAACACGAGTATTCTGCCTTTATCTCCTCTTCTTATGTTGTAAGCTTTTGCACAGTTCTGAGGCTGTACAAGATGCATTATCCAAAACTTTTTTTTGTTTAACCTCTAAGCTCCCATGAGATTTCTCTGTTTTGTTTAAGGTGCTTCTTGGGCACTGTGTTTTGCAAATTCCTTTGTTATGTTTCCTTCATCCTCTCTCTTCACTGGGAAATGTTACACCACACTAAGCACAGAAATCTGCATATTTATCACTAAAAATCTGTGAAACTACTCGTAGGTTCAAGGTAGTGAACCAGCCAATGGAATTAAGGACAGTTGGAGAACTGTTGAATCAGAATTACTTTTCTACAAAAAATGCTAAATGAATCCTGATCAAAGGCTTCATATTAAAATTTGGCATGATTAATTTAGGCATCCAGTGACAGGTCATGTCACTTCTGCTCTCTCAGGGACTTGTAAGCTGCTATGTTTGTACTACATCAGTAGCAGAAAACATAATTAACAAACAACACAAAGGAGTGTCAAAGTGATACTGAAAATAATTAGGCATGTACAGAAGGCCAACTTGTGCCAAAAGATGAGAACCACTTCAAAGAAACTTCGTATCATACGGACAGACACAGTCTGCTAAATAAATGAGTCTCAGGGTGTACACAAGGCATTGAAAGAACTGTGCATGTTCAGCCATAACCTGGAGCACAGGCATCCAAGAACTCCTCCAGCAAGTACAGAGACACAGACAAATATTTCTTCTTGAAAACACTCACACTGCTTAAGAATTATTTCTTCACTTCTAACACAGAGATACCAACATGACCAGTCTTTCCATAATTACCTGTTTTTAATGTAGTCAAGTCTGTTATCACATAAAGCTGAATGAACACCCAGTCAAAAGTTGGTCCAAAAAGCCCAAAGCTATTAAACAGAGTTGGGATATGGAGGAGTTGTGGATAGCAGGAAGGAAGGAAAGAGGTTTAAAGGAGGAAGGGAAGAGAAATGAATTGTTTTCATTGCTTAGTCATATACCGTCTACTTTCAGTAACTGACCAGCATATAAGTCTGTAAATTCTTTATAGAATTTTATATTCAAGACATGCTCATTATGGTTTACCATACCACTAACTGTGATAAGAAACTCTATGACACAAATAAGTACAATTACAGCCTGAAGACAGAAGGATATAAAAGATGACAAAGATTGTACAGCTAGCCAGTGCTCCTTTGCCTACAATGTGCTGGTGACAGAAAATATTAAGTGAAAATACTGTTGGCGAGTATAATGCTACACAGGCAGGACTGTGGTGCTTCAGCCAATAAGGCAAATAAAAGAGAACCTCAAAACTCTTTGGTTTTAAATCTTATAATTTTTGGTCAGATGTCAGAATTCTGCCCCTTTGCAATGTTTTAATGCTGTGGTTGAGCAAAGTGTTAACATGAAATAAGCAATGTATTAAACAGAGAATGGTGAGGAGTAAATGTATCAGTAGTGGAACAGATGTAAGCACTCAAGGATCTGTAGTCTCAGTCTTGACCTTCAGATGTACCATATTTATACTCCTGTAATCTCTCAAGCACAAACAAGGTAACCGGATGGCACATATCCCAGAGATAATCTTCCTAATCTTCCTTGCCTGGCCAAGTAAAAAAAGTTCCGGGAGAGAAATCAATAACAAGTTGCACTGTGAAGAATAGAACAGTTTCTTGAATCCTCCTCAGATGGATTTGTACAACCAGCAAGTCAGACAGCTGCTATAGCTCAGGTTCACCGCTTACTGCACTGACACTGCCTTGGAAAGGAATAGTTCCCCTGCATCAAATGACACTGCTACCTGCATTTCTACTTTGTTCCTATTTTTTCTTTGCTCAACAGCCATTCCAGTGGACTTTCAGAAGAATGGAGCTGCAGCTGCAAACTGCTCTTCTGCCTGGCACAGGAGAACAACCTCAGCCAAAGCCTCCCAGGGTGGTGAGGGTGAAGGGGCTTCCCAAGTGGCACAAAAATTATTGGGAGACTAAGAGCCTTGCTAGATGAGCTGCCACAGACTCAGTACTGTCTGCAGTCCAACCATCAGGGAGCCAAATCCTCTAAGAGAACATTGCTGACAAAAGGGCTTCAGGAATCTTCTACCATTTCTGCTGTTAATGGATAGGCCCATTCCAGGATAGTCTTATATCTGTTACTGAATGATACAGACAATTTCAGAATAAGTCTATGGTTAAAATAGTGATGTGTATTCAGACTGAGGCAAGGAAGAAAGTGGGCCTGCTTTCACGTGACTAGGTGATAATCAAATAAAAAAGAATAGATGGATCTGACAAAAGGTATCTATAGGAGATTCATATTACCATGAATAAAGTAGAGGCTTCAACCTATTTCTAAGGCAATAGGATTTTTCTTCTTTTGTTTTTGTTCACTCTTCGTCTATACTTCCATTTATGTTGGTTACCTGAAAATTTTTTCATTATTGCCTATTTCATGAGATTGAAAATACATATAGAGATTGAAAAAGATGAAAGAAGCTTTTTCCACACCGTATCTTTTCAGAACTAAACTTTCTTAGTAGGATACAAGAGACAACAGAGCTCTCGCATCATTAAGATTTTGTAGGCGGCATAAATGAATGCAGAATTAATCAGTGCCTCGTATCAGTTCTTAAAAGGAGATCATTATCAATGGAGTTTATTCAAGAGAGATGGGAAGAGGACTCAGAATAATTAAATTATTCCAAATTTCAATAGTAAAATTGCCATAGTTTGTAGCGTTTTCGTTAGCTTGGTCAACAATTTTGTTAACAATTTTTTTTGCTTAATCTCTCAGAATGAACTAGTTCCCAGTTTTATTGTTACGCACATTAGAGCATGATTCAAATAACTGAATAAGAAGCAGAGCCAATGTATTCCTCCCCCTCTCCCTCTCCATACTGCACTTCTCAAGGCAAGGGCAATTGGAGCTGTAGGAATGTTAGTGCAATACATGTGCGCTGACAGTCTGGATGGGGCTTCAGCCTGTGCCCCTGGGCAGACTTGCCCTCCCAGCAGTGGCAGCTGAACCTCTGCTCCAGGCTGAAAACAGCCTGAGGGGGATCGCTGGATCCCCCTGGAACACTCCTGAATGCCTAACCAGCCAAGTCGACACACAAATGCAACCCTGCTGCTCTTGGCTTTATTTTGGTATTTGCTTCCTACAAGTTCCTAACTTCTGATCAAGTTTTAGCAGCACAGAACAAGCAATCTTGGTAAAACAGAATATAGTATAAAAAACAGTTCTTTTTAAAAACAACAGTTTGAAAATTGTTCTTCTGTTTTGGGGAGCATACAGGCAACCTTTGATATGGTCTCACCAGCCTCTGCTATCATCCCTCCTGGCAGAAGCCAGCACCTGTCAAATGCAGGAGACAGCTGTGTGATTTCATGTAATGTCAGATCAAACATAATATTAAAAAAAAAGAAAAAAAAAATCTCTCAATGGCACAGAAAAAAGGTTGAAAAAATTATCTGAATCCTGATGGCCCCCAATGGCTCCGCTGTCTGTACACACACAGAGCTATGATGTGTTACCAAAAGGTGACCTCAGTGGTACTGTGAAGCCAGAGCTCAGAAACTTAACAGAGGTAAAGCTTGGCTGGAAGCTGCCTTTAGAAACCTTTCATTCACAAGTAAGGAGGATTGTAGATATGTCCAAAGACACACTATACTTTTCTAGGTTTCTCTTTGGGGATACATTTGGACAAATACAAACACAAATGCAAATGCCATCAATATAAAAAAACTGAATAACTTTTTTGCAGATTTCCAACCTTTTCATACTGAAAGGAAAATGGGACATCAAAAACATTTTGTAATTATTCAGTCTGAAACCGCTCATTCTATCTCCATATACAAAATCATCATGAAAGGCATCTATGCAGCAAAAGAATAACATCTGAAGAACCCAGCTCTGTTGCCTTAGGCTAGAGACTGCATTCTGGCATGGCTCTCTTAACATTTTTAGACACATCCTTGACCAGTCTATAGGATCTTCTGACTTGGCTACAGTTTTACTTCCCTATATGCAATCACAGCTCAAAAATTCTGTCCAGAGACCACTTGGAAAGAGATTTTTTTTTGACACTTCATTTCATGCTTTTGAGAAAAATTAAATATAGCCTATTACAGTCATGCTTCATCTCCTGGTTAGGCAGAATCTAATACTTAAAACCCTCTGAAACTCAGATTTTTCAAAAGCTATTTGTTTTAATTAATCTTAAAAAACATCCTTCATAAATTTATTCATTCTGTTTATCTCCTACCGCCATAAAAGAAGCAACTCCACAGTCACATGTACTTTTAATGTGCCAGTGTCTTTGCTGATATCCTGCTTCTTTGCAAAGTTCCATCAGTAATTTGCTCATATTAGTCTTTTCCCTTCTGTTCAAATTGGACTGGACGATCCATTTTCACTGCACTTGGATAATTCTCACTGAAATACAGCACTGTGAAAAATTCAGAGCTGTGTTCATATTTACTTCAGCATCTAAAATTTCTGCTGTAATGTGAAGGTACCAAATCACTTAAAAAAATATGTATCTTTCCCAGAAAAAGGTTATAATCATTCATATTCACCACTATTCTAATGTTCTAAAGCTATGCCCGGCTTCCAGGCCATCTTAGTGGAATTTTCAACTCTGTTTTGTGCAGATACCAAGGAAACTTCTTCTGGAAGCATTGTCAAAATGCTGAAGAGATAACATTTACTTCATTCCACTCATTAGGTATTGCCTGAACTAGGAAGAGCATAAAAACATCCCGTTCAAAAAGACATAGTCACCCTGTTCCTAGGTAGTTATGGACTCTATCCAAACTGAAACCATTAACTTCTGATTTTTTTCTTCAGTAAAGCCTGGAGTAATCCACTTAGCAAGAAAAAAAAAAAGAAAAATAAACAAAACTTGTATTTCCAAGGTGAAGAATTGAGCATACATGCAGTACTATTTCAAACAATCCAGACGCCATATGACAGAAATACCAGAGAATTGTGACTAACACTTCTTGAATTTGTCAGAAGCTCCTCGTTTACACTTTGCTTCCCTGCCTTGCTCCTTAATTGCTTTCTTGTGCCCCAGTGCAGGGTTCAGTGGGCTGCAGTCCTTTGAGGTGTCCATATTTGGCATATTTTAACATTCAAAACTGGATATTCTCCTGCTGTTTTCCTGACTACAGTTTCCCCCAAGAAAGCATAAAGGCTACCTTGAAGGCCTGAAAAACATGGGAATAATTTTATGGAATAATTTTTATATACCTGTCTTTGACTATACATTTTTTGACAAGATAGATAGATAGATAGATAGATAGATAGATAGATAGATAGCTATTTCTGTAGTGCTACTAGAAGCATATCCAAGTTTCATATTCTCTTGTTCATCTAATACCTGAGGATTTGATCTGAGATTCTGTAATATGTTGTACATTTAAAATGAGAAGTTTTCAGACCACTATTTATACTGACATAAAAAAGAAAAAAAATCTAAGATGAAAAAAATCCTGATATTAGCATGTTTGTTTTATAATAATAACAGCAAAAGGAAATAAATTGGACTCTAATGTCCTGCATTAGATGAGCAGTTGTCCTGGGTTACAGTGTATTCTATTACCATCTTCATGAGCTGTTGAAACCAGGTGTAGCAATGTTCCCTGCCTCCTCCCTCTGGACTATCTTCTGTTAATGGGCCAGCTGTTCACACCAGGTGGGGCAGAGTTCTTTATCTCTCCCATGACCCATCCTCCCTCCAGGGTGATATCTTCTGTTAATGGGCTGTCTAGTCTCACTGCATGACTGATA
>WEIT01000134.1:333-26758 GCA_013389985.1 Dryoscopus gambensis
TGAAGGCTTTGGAAAAGGACATTTCTCCCGCCTTTATTTCTGCTAAGGACTAAAATCCAGCTGTAGGTAATCCACGCCAGATCAGGACAGCTGCCTCCACTGCCTCTCTCGGCAGCGCGAAATCTCAGAAGCAGGGAATGGCCAGTCCCGTGCCGGGCGGCGGCGGGATTTCTACACCTCCTACTCTGTTTAAGGGCAATGTAACATCACTACAAAGGAAATTTTCTCTTTTACAAACCATAAATCATTGATTTCCCCCCTACAATAACCAGCCCTTCCCATCTGGGAGGCCTTCCACATTTACCGTTAGTGTTATAATCTCCACTGTATTTCTGCCTGCCACATTGATTTATCCTTTGCTAACAAATCAGCTTGTATGAAAAAGCTGCTGCTTTCCCATTCAGTGTTTGATGAAATGTTTGGGTGTTCCATAAATCATACCTAGAATATGAGCACATAGGAAGATGAAGTTAAGAAAGAAAGTTTTTTTAATAAAAAATTTACATGTGTATTATTGAAAAAATCCAATTTCACCACTACATTCCAGTGCTGATGAAGTGTTGCTTTGGGGTATATATGTAGGCTAGGCTGATAGAGAACCTTCTCTTTAACAGTTTCCCCTTCCCATTCTAAATTAGGAAACCTCTCATAGGAAATGTCAGGTAGTTGGTTTGGTGATGAAAAACAAGTAAAATATTCATGTGTATAGGAGTCCTCCCTCCCTACTCTCCCATTTCTATTGGTAAGGAACAAAGCCTTAAAGCTGAAGATAGAAAGACCGAAGAGCTGATTTTAGTTCAAAACATTTCCCAATTCCTCAGTGTTACCAGGTGCAAAGTACTAGGCCTCTTTTCACTCAAGATTTGCTTCTGTAAGATGGAGGTGATAATGCTACCTGGCAGAAGTGGTGTGGTGCTTCAGAAATAAAGCGATCATAACACATTTCAGAACTTCATAAATTAATCACATTGGTAGCTGCAAGATCCACCACTGCTTGCTGGTAATTTAGTTCCCAAATACAAGACAGTCTGCAGAACCTCTGCTCTGAAACTGCCTGCAAATAACTAGAATCATTGTACCCTCATGGAGGAAGGAGTACAGAGACTAAGGTCATGATCCTGATGAGACATGTGTCTCAGTACAGGGTAACTCTAGTCTAGCCAGTCAGGACAAAGTGCTTGTAGATTATATGGAGAAACCAGGTTCAATCTGGACTGTCAGGGGGTGTTGCATTCTCCACTTCATAGTGGTTAAATCCTTGCACTCATCTAGTCCTAGGTCTAAGTAACTTTATCATGTTATCCTGGGTTGCTATCAGCTGGCAGAACATTCTGTCCCAAATCAGAAATATTGCATAACAATTCATTGCACAGGGAAAACAAAGTGCCTGTGAACAGGACTGACAAATCACACAGGAGTATGTGCAGATGCTGTTTAGAAAAGCTTGGGAGAGAATCCTTGTCTCATAAAGAAAAGTTACTGGAAGATAGAAAATATCTATTAAAATCTAGGCTACCTCAATTTTTTCCCCAAAATGAGATATGTTCTTTCCATTAGTCACCTTAATCTTTGAATTCCAGAACTTTTATTTCCCTTTCCTCTATTCCAATAAATAATTAAGCATCTAGTGGAATAGGAAAGATTGAAGGAGGTGACCTGGCACATGAGCTATGAGTCAATGGTACCTTATTTCCTAAGGAAAGTAGAAGCGATTTTTTTCTGATTTTTCTCCATTAACATCTTAATTTCCCAGTACAATTCTAGGAGAATTAGATTAATCACTCTCACCACTCTGCCAATTTTAATCTGAAACAATGACTGCCTGTGAATAATAATTTTTTTCTTGTTTGCAGCTCCAGATGTTTGTAGAATAAACCACCACTTTCTTTGCCTACATTTAGAACCTACGAGAGGTATAGTTTCAACTTTTTTGACTTAGCAGAGTCTTGCGACTGAGCAGAACTTGGGATTTGGAAAATAAGCCTTTTGCTTCCCTAAACTGTGAATATTTGCATTCACTTCTGCTGAAACCTTTTCTCAAGTACTTTAGTCTGTGGCTGCTCGGGAGATGAGATAAAACAGGCAGGCAACCTCTGGGTTGGGAACCCCTGCAGAATTTCGGGCTCTGGACATGGGGACAGCTCTCAGGAAGAATGGATTTTGAGGAGATATGCAAAGATCTTGGATAGAACTATAGTAGCCAGTTCAGTCTCTGAAATATCAAGGCCATTCTCACAAAAAAAAAAAAATTCAAAGAGTATTAAGCATGCTCTTGTACCTTCCAAATCTTTTTTGGCACAGGCTCTTTATCTTGGTATTACGAAAACGCTGATCTTCTTAGCTGGCTCCTACAGAGTCCTTCCACCACCCACATATTTCCCTTCAGTACCTTTTTTTTTTCTCCATATAGCTTATCCCTGCTCTCAGCTATGCTCCACCTTCTTTTGCCAGGAGGTGAAAATCCAACTCAGGGTCAAAATGTTGATTGCTATACTCTTATGCTGTTATATTTCTTTCTCTATGTTTTTTCTGTTTTAAAAAGGTGAATTTTAAAGCAGAAGATACCTATTAGTCAGTACTTTTAAAGTGTGCAGCATAAGGAGAGATTCATTTATAGCTAGTTTTATGTTGAAGAAGTAATTTTGTAATTCTGCTACCGTTCAGCTCATCTACCAAAGTGTGTATGGAGAAGCACATACATCTGCCCTCTCCTTTGGAAGCAAATCCTTGTTTGATGTTCCAAACTCTTCTGGAACAATATTAGTCTTGGTCCTTAGATGTCATCAAGTATATTTCATATTATCAACATAATTTTTCCATTTAGGCATTCATGGGTAGTGGGTGTACTAGAATATGATCTTGAACCTTTCCTTTTTCACACTTTAATATCTTGGATGTAAAAGAAGCAGTTCTGTTCTAACAGTAATTACTGCCGGTAACTAAATGCATTATCTTCTGTTTTGATATTCTTCCTTTACCTTTGTATTTGAAAGCTCTGTACATTAATAAGAAAAAATCCCACACTGTACCTTGAAGCAAGGGAACATGAATTTTAAAAACAATCATTAGATCATTATTTCTAGCTGCATGCTTGTCATCCCCATGACCTATTGTATTAATAAAGCCCCCGATAGCTAGTTGGCAGTGACAGACAGAGCACAGTACTGCATGTTTTATGAACTATGCGTGCAGCTGCCTCTGATCGCTAGAGACACAAATTCATACAATTTCCTTTCAAGAACCCGCTTCACAATCATAAGCTAACATCCATTCAAATTAAAGAAGTCTAGCCCTTCTCAGAAAGAGAATGAAGGAGTCTCAACAGCTTCTAACGGTTTGATTTATTTTAACATTACAGTACTGAGAACATCAAATTTTAATATCAGTGCTGTCACTTTAATCATAAGGTAAGTACAATTCTTACACTCAAGAGCTCAAAAATTACTTAATTTTTAGAAGGAAATTTATTGCACTCTATAGGAAGGTGTGCAATTCCTTCTTTCAGAGAACTTGTGGATTGTCATCTTTCAGAAGAGGCTGAACTTGTGATTCTTATTTGCTCCTTTTTTGCATAAATAATCTCTCATTTATTTCTCCTTTCACTTTTTAGCAGTGGGAAATTGAATGCTTCTTTACTATTTTGCTAATAATAATTAGAAGTAGAAAACTAATTCATGCAACAAAATAAAAATCAGCTAGAAATTCAACCCAGACCTCATCGAAGAAAAAATGTATTTTTCACATTATAATAATCAAAACTATTCATTCTTTTCTGTTCTACCTAGGGTCTCTATATCGATTGCTAGCACTTTAATTTGTAAACAGTAGCAATTTCTGGGCTTCAGTAACTTCCTGTGCTGCTAGTTTGTAAGACTGCATAGAGCTCTTTCACACAGATCAAGCTCTCTCACTAGACAAGATCATCAAAGGATAATAAGGAGCAACATTATCATTATCTTTAAACAGCTGGGAAATTGAGATTTCATTTGAGTACATTATTCATCAAGGCCTCTGTTGGGTCTTTTGTCCACCATACCAAAGACATTAAGTTGGAAAGGTAGGTACAAGTCCAAGTAACTCTACTTAAATTTACTCTGTAGAGGCTACTTATGTATGTGTTCTGATGGTCTAATTAACATCTGACACTATCTTTAAGACAGAGCATGCTTTCATTTGGAAGCAGATAAACTAATTATTAAACTAGGTACAAAGCTCCTCTTGCTTTACTTACCATTTCTGGAGTCTGTGTTGCAGCTGCGAAAACTGATAGCTCACTTGTCCTTTGTAATCTGATTTATAGGATACCACTTGTCTACATTTGAGGCAGTGGTCCAGTCTACTATGTTTCTTCCTAAAAATTATCAAAGTAGTTAAATGAAACTTATAGTTTCTCAGTTAAAAACTGGAAGAAGCAGCTGGGACATTTGTTGTGACACAAGGTAGTCCTGAAGAAGAGCCTGTCCAGAGGGAAAAGTGCCTTAAGGAAGAAAAAGGTCAGGAAGATTGTGATGTATACAGAGATAAAAATAAGTCAGATTTACAGTGAAGGAAACAATGAGGTTGCCAGAACAAGGGAAGATCTCAGGATATCTGAATAAACTGAAGTGATGCAACAGATCAGTTCCTGCACAGAGAACATGCTAAGTAAATTTTCCACTGCTGTTAAATCAGACCCACTACAAAGCTGCACACCAGACACTTAAGCTTGTCTTGTTTCTAGGGGTGGAGGCACCAGCTGGATCCAAGTCTCATTCCAGCTAATAGCTGGGACGTGGAGCATCTTGAGCCAGATCTCAAAAGCCATTAAGATAAAAATAGCTCTATGTGTGTCGCTTTTATAAGGACAGCAGAGACATATTCATAGGAAGTTAGAAAAGCAAAATCAGACAAAGAAATAATCCTATTAACCAGATAGGAAAGACCGAGGGGGTGTTAATAGCTGGCAAATACAGAGTAGCCATTTTACATCTGCAAAGAAAGGAAGTTGCTGTTTTTCCATAGTTAAAGGGTCAGATGTCAGAAATTTACAAGAAGAACCAGTATTTGTTTTGCACCCATCTCTACTGCTAATGAACATAAGAATTATGTGTGTTTCTGTATGCATAATGTTCAAAATTCACTGCTGTTAAATTTAAAAGTCTTATAAAAGTGGATTTTGTCCATTTCCATGCTCCACCATTCTCTTTAATTGCAAATGAATAAGATAGGAGAAAAGCAGAAAATTCCTTTGGAATCCTCTGAGCTGAGGTATGGTGTAATACAAGACAGAGGTGTTAAATGCAAAAAATTTCTAAAGCAGATAATATTTTCATTCAATTTACAAAAATTAAACAGCAGAACAGTTATCCTTTTGCAGTCATAAAGTGTTGCAGTGCATATAGCAGCAACTGCAGCATTCACACCAATGAATTCCTGGTGTGCGGCGGTGCTGCGCTGCCCTCAGCACACTGGGGTCACCCGGCTAGCTCTGCGCAGGTGCCGCCATATGATGAAGAGCCACTCAGTGACCCGAGCCGGTGGGTCACTGTGCAGCGAGGGATCAAGAGATCCACTCCACAACACAGTCCATGAGGCACCAAGGCGAAGGGTTGAGGGAAGAACTCAGCCCAGACCACGATCCGAGGTCAATGGTTTATTGGCCCGAACCCTGCTTGGTCGGACTGAGCCAGATTCACTTGGGAACAGCAGTTTTTATAAGGGGGCGGCAACAAGGGGTAGCAACCAATCCGGACAGAGCAGGGTGGAGACAAGGGAGGGAATACATTTGCATATAACCAATAGGGGTGAACAGAGGGTAATTGACATACACTTCAACAAATGGGGTATCGAATATAACAGAACCTTCTGGACATAGAGGTAGGGTTGGAGATGATTGACACATAACAGGGGTATGGGTTTCGAGGATTGACAGGGATGGTTCTGGAATAAGGGGTGTGGTTTGGGTGATGGACAAGGAGTAGGGGAAAGGTTTTAGCTTTATTTGGGGTTGGGGCGGAGAAAGGGAGGCAACTGGGGTAAACCTTTATTGCCAACTTAATGGGGGGAAACTTTAGAACATACCAACATATAATTAAGCTAATTTATCCGCACTACCACACTGGTGGACAAGCACCCAGGGCACTGGAGGCTCTGGTCACCATGAGTTCCTGTGTTCCCCTGGGAACTGTGTTTTGCATCTTGTTCTGGTATAGATTCAAGATTCCCCCACCCAGTTTTATGTATGCCCTTATGGTTATGCATATCCCATATGGAATATGTATGATTTCTGGAAAGTTCTGTTGTATTTGGTACCGTATTTGTTCATTCGAATAGAACCCTCCCCTGAGTTTGTCCCATTGGATATTTTTCCGTCACCTCACAATTTACAGAACCCCGTTAGTTGTAATCCTTTATTCCTCCCCTTTTCACTCCCATACGAAAACGGCCGTTTGGCTTTGTCTCCCTGCTCTTCTGCTTTGTTCTTTGTTCACATGCTTCGCTTGTAATAAAAGTTTGGAGCTGTGCAGAGAGCCCCTCTCTGATCCTTTGCCTTTACCAGCACTACTTATACATCGGTTTGCAGTCTGCTCCTTGCGAGGGAGCCGCCACCAGCTCTGCTACTGTATCAGCCGGATCCCGCCCCCAGGACCCCTCTGGCTGCCAGACGCGGTTGCAGACCCCGGGCAACCTGCTACCAGCGTCAATAAAGATTACAATGCACACTATTTAATATTTTTTCTTTTCCAAATGCCTACTCTCCTTAAAAATGTGTTCACCTGTGTGCCTTGACAAACACATACATTCTAGATGAATTTTTATTTAGAAATAAGTCAGGACTGTAATTAATAAAATAAGAATTGATACTTAGTATTTACCTCTTTTTATCACAGTGATGGATTGAGGGGTGGATTGGAAAAAAAATATTGGTATCTCTATAAATAAAAATAATAACACCTGGATTACAGCTAGTGATAATGTTAGGAATCCTCAACGTGCTTTACATCTATTATTCTCCAGATGTACACAGACCTCAGAAAAGAGGTCTTAACAGCATTTCAGATCTCGGTTTGTTGATGACAGCTGTGACAAAAATGTGAAAGATTGATTCTGTAAATGTTGCCCGTCATAATTTTTGACTTTTTCTGGCAAGTGTGTTGTTCATGTATTGTTTCTGTTTTAAAGGCACTGCAGGTTCTGAGTGGACAGGCTCACTGTTTCTCTGGGAGTGCAGTGTATTGCATAGTAGCCTCTACCCTCATGATATGTGTACTCCTCCATATCTTTCTTCATGTTTTCCTAGAGCTGACATTGTGCTCTTGACCTGTAGGATTCCTGAAAATATTTTAGAGAAGGATGAATTTCAAGAGATTACTTTCACTTTGAAAAATACTAGTTCACCTCTTTCATGGTGCTCCAGGTTGTTCTTGTTGTATTGCTCTTGTTGTATTGAGAAATTATTTGTTTTGTTTGACAGCAAGATATTTAAACATGCAGATGCTCCGGATTGGAAGGACAGTGTGAGCTGTGCATCACTGTTGTGTAGCATAAGAGTGTGGATACACTGTTTGATCCTAAAATACCATAGCATATTCTGTAGAAGTAACGTATTGAAGATAAGCCACAAGACTTGCTCCACACCTTAAGTGCTAGAAAAACATTTTGGTTCTACATGACAGAAAAGGTTTCGTCCATAGACCAAAGACCACATTCTTTGCATCTGAATGCACGGACTTGAATTTCTATCCATGCAGAGACACTACAATTTGGAAAAAAAGAAAAAAATAATATGTCCTGGACAATGTAGTGAAGGAGGAATTATCAAGGTGTCATGGCTAACTCATTGTTCAGACTTTTTAAAGGATTAACCTTAGATAACTTCATGATTCAAATATGTCTGTCTTAAAAATAGAAAGCTCAGTTTGGTTTAAATGATTAAAAGAATGTAATGGGGGTTGGAAACAAGTCAGTTTGAACTCCATTATAATCCACTTCTTCTGTGTTTTAACTTCTCAATGCCTTAGAAGTTTTGAGGAAGATATATGGCATTTTATAAGAATATGAACTGACACCGAAAAGTATGATGCAGTAGATGTGTGCAGTATTTCTGAATTTATGTGGGAAGGTTTTGTTGTGAATACATGTAGGTTACATCCAGCTGTTATTTGGGGGCTGAAGCAATCAGAGAATGGAAGCATATACAGAAATTCAGTAAGATTTGAGTTACAGACAGTCCTGCAGACTTAGACTGATGCTGGGGAGTGCTGTTCTAAACTTATCTACTTTGCAAATCTTCATTTAGACAATATTTGGTACATTAAAGGGTATTTTCTTAACCTAAAGAAACCATCAAAAATGCTGCTATTATTAACTACAGAAGATTTTATATTACAGAGAGTTTAGGCTCTGAATGATGCATCTAGTAAAAGCAAAATGAAGCATACATATATTTTAAGAAATCATACATATTGATGTTTCCCCTGGAAGAATTTATATAGCATCCAAATTCCTGCTGTGCTGAATCACAGATAACTCCATTGTGACTGAGTGTATATTTAGGCATTTATCTTCCATTTAAAACTGCTTTAGTTTCATAGGTCCCTGACAATCCTGGTTGGTTAGGGTTGTCTAGATTACACTTAATGCACCATGGAAGTACTGTGCCTATCATAAAACTAACCAGTCAAGTAAATTTAAAATATGTCTGTGAGAGGAAATGCTTGTGCTGGAAGTGCCTTTTGATTAGAAAATTTGCAGGAAGTTCAAATTCACCTCAGCTGCAGGCAATTTGGATCTGCCCATCTGTTTTACCATAGGATGCCTTTATCATTAATCTGCTGCCTCTTTCATATCTTCTGTCGAATCTGGACCACCAGATGCAAGAAAAAGTGCAGCAAATCTGGTCACTAAATATAATCTTGTTAATTGTGTTTTCTCTTTAGATTAAGTATTTGCTGCACCAAGATCATAGATTGGGAAAAAGAAGCAAATGAAAAACCAACCCCCAAAAAAGGCCTAATGTAACTTCAGATCTCTGGGTTACTTAGTTCTTGTTCCTGAGTTGCCTGTTTCCCTACTCCCTTAGCCTTGTCCTCAGTAGTAAATAAATTACTAACTACTCTTTTCTGATAGTTTAAGTCTTCACTTCACAATCTTTGCATCTGGGTGATGTACTTTGATTTCCCTTTCCCTTTCCCTTTCCCTTTCCCTTTCCCTTTCCCTTTCCCTTTCCCTTTCCATTGTGGCACCATATAAGAGCCCAAAGAGGCACACACCTACATAGGCAGAGAGTAGGAGAGGAGAAATGGAAATCTTAACCTCCAGTTTGAGAGTAGATGAGGTGTGTAATACAAGAAGCCAGGACATCTTGATGGTGACATCTGTGTAACCTTGAGTAGCAAGTTAGTTAGTTCACCTCTTTGTGCCCCAAGAAGGTAAATGGTCTTCATTTGGAAAGATGACCAAGGACTATTAACATCCACTTACCGAGACTTCCTTGTTCACTCTTAGTTTATTGCTTGTGTAATGCTTTCTGCTAAGTCTTTGAAAGATGAGATCCTGGCATATGCTTCACTGAAGAGTTAAATGGTGTATAGAAGGACAAAGGAGGATTTCATAATATGGACTATAGAATCTCCATGCACCATTACATTGCAACCAAAGCACAGGACTTACAGGATATAAATCTAATTTGAGAGGCGTCCCTGTTAGCCTCTTACACGTTTGCTCACTGTGAAGTATGCTACTCTATTCTACCTGAAGTATTTAGACTAAACCAAACCTTTGTGTATCTTAAAAGTTCTGTCTAGCCACACAAAAAGGGCATTTTTCAAGCTGCTTACACCTTCTGTATCAGAGTGACCATAAAACCCTTTGAGGCCATCACTGTATGTATCTGGACATCTTTAAGTTCTACCACCATAAATAAAAGAACAATGGTGGAAGTCCTCATTGGTAAAGTGCTTAAAGCCTGACAACCTTACAAGGAGCTGAGCAGAGCCAGCTTCTTTTTTTTGACAAGGTTTTCCTCCAGAATGATCAATGAGAAAGCCACATTAAATGATGACTCTTCCTTTCCACTTTTATGTGTTTCCTCTGTCAACCTGAGAGCATTGGACTACCCTCTCCTCAACTTGCCATTTTGCAAGTAACCTGCAAGTCAAACCCAGGCTCTCTGCCAAAGATGGTCCTTGGCTTTACTCTACTATTTGTTTCAAGAAAACTTGTGTTTCACGAAGTGAACCCAGTGTGTAGAATAAAAACTTTAAAAAATTTAGACTTCAGTTTTGCCTTCCCAGGTGTGAGAAAAGTTTGATGAGTTAGAAAACATCTGAGCAGCTGTCCCATATGTAGGAAAGGTATTAAACAGGCAGGTCACAAATCGTTTTATTCTTTTTCACAAACACATTTTAAATGATTTTCCAAAACTAATGGTGCAGTTGTGCAATGGTTGACATATTTCTCATATCTCATGAACTAGAAGTCAGCCAGCTGACTTCTGAAGCTTTCAAAACCATATCATTATGGGTATTGATCTTCATGCATTGTAGGGAGGTTTCCATCATGGAAATATAGCTTAAAACATTATTTCAATTATTTGCCCTAAGCTACACCAATCTTTTGGTTTGTTGTTAGATTTCAAGGGTTGATGTATTGGTCAATCAATTAAGATGGATTACCAGCATTTCCCTTTGTAGTTCATTTCAGTTTTACCAGTGTTTGAGGATACAAACCAGAGTGAACACTAATATGATATACTTTCTTTTACAGGCTGCAAACACAAAACAATATTGCTATCTTCATTCAGTTCCTCCAGAAAGGAATGGAAAGTAAATGTTGCAGTAAGTCTCTCATGTGTCTTATGTTCCTTTGCTGGTGACTAAAGGACATTTTACACCTTGCACTTTTGCACTCACTCTGGCTACCAGCTGTCATATAATCTTCCAGTTGCGAGTTGGTGTTGTCATATCGTCAGAATCAGTGAGTCTTCAGTGATGGCAAACTATTGTTTGTAGCCATGCCTGTAGATACTAAAGTCTTCATGAGACTAGAAACTACAACTAAGCTAAATGGGAAACTTCACAATAAAATTTTTAATGCCAGTGGAAGAAGAAGGAATCGGTGTCTCCCTCCAGCTGTCCACTCTTGCCCTTGGAGTGGCCAACTGGGCTGGTTTGGCAGAAATGCTGGTACCATGTGCTATGTGGTGGGCTGAACTGGGGAAGGAAGATGGCAGAAGGCCAAAAAGTAAAATTGGCTGGAAAGCTGGTGGTGTCAGTTACCCGGGGTAGTTCAAGCAGTTTCACCGCTAAAGTTTTAGACACAGCCTTAGAGTTCAGAGTTTAGGTTTCTGGCAGATCAGGTTTCAGGTTTTCCTTCAAGACACAATCAGATACATCTGGGTCAGAGCCTGGAAACAGTTCCTGTCTGGGTTGGGTTTGACTTGGCCATAACTAAAACCACAGGAACTCTTTCATTGAACCAAGTGATTGGAAAGGAATCAGACTGAGGTTCAAATCTTGGCTTATCTTAAAGTGATGCTATCTTTAGTATGAGCTTATTTTTTGTGTTGAATTTTGCATGTATCCCACTGATTGTGGGGTTATACAAAAGGTAGAGTTAAAAGCAAAAACGTTCTTCTGCTATTTACAGGATGCAAAAACCATTCCAAAACCAAATCAGTTGCACTTGCAGTGCTAGTAGAAAAGCCAATCTGTGCAGCAGCATGCACAATATAACTTACTGTCACTCTGTATAAACTTGGCAATTTACTTAAAAATATGTAATTCAAACTATTCATTTAGTAAATACCACAGATTTCCATTGAATATTAGTGAGTTGATGAGCCCGATTTAGTTAGACATTATAACTAATTGTTCCAAAAATGCCTAAGCAAAGGGGTATCATCGAATAATCAATTATGCAGTGGCTTTTAATTGAGATAGCTACATCTATTTTTTATTGTCAGCCTTTCAGAAATTTAGGAATCTGTTTTAATGATCAGATATTTATATCCATGTTTATGGAGATATTGATACTTTAAAACAAGGACAAAATTCATGCCTGGTTCGAATATGTCATAGACTGGTATATACAAGAAAAATATTCCATTTACTCTACTTTTTAAAGTTAATGATGTGTGTATATAATAACTTAAAATCTAATGTCTTCAAGTGCTGGCTATGGATTTTCCAGAACAGCTGGATGCAAGATGCATGCTAATTCAGAGAGCAGCTGGACTTTCCTCTGCTGCTGTGAATAGATGGGATTTAAATGGAAGGGTGCTACCTACTGCCAAACATAATTTTCAAGCGTTATGTTCTCCTGGGATGTTTTGATTGAATTAAGAGGTTTCAGCTAGTTCGGTCAGTGCGATGCAATGGGTACCAAAAGGTTCTGTTCTTTACACATTATTGGGCACAATATGTAGGTGTTTTGCTCATTTTTAAGTCTGCAAGTGTAAATTCCTGAAGTACTATAAGGATTGTCTGAGCTTTTAAAGTCATACTGGATATTTCCATACATTAAAAAGCCATCCAAACATTGGACTGTCCCCACATACTACATTATGTATTTTTCTAACCCCAAACTAGAATATTTTTTCAAGAAAAACATTTCTGTATGACAAAAAGCAAGAAAAATATGTTACTTATAATGACTGCAAGTGTCTGTAGGAAAACATCCTGTACTTTAAAATTCTTTTATTCTTGCCTTCCATCTGTGCTGCAGGACTTCACTGTCTTTACTCTTGCCAGATTGCTTTATCCCCAGAGCAAGTATGACTTTATATTCCAATTTTTACAGGTTTGAGTTCCTGTCATTGTTTGGACTGAAATCTTTACCATCTCTTCTTCTGTTTACTCAGTGTGAATATCTGGTACACGCAGGAATTCAGTTTAGCCTTATCAGACATGAGGTCCCATGGTACCAGTGGAGAATATCTTCATTATTAATAATAATATGAGTACAGAATACGACTTACGGAAACTGTGTCTGAATATTTGTAGAGTTTCTCTAGTGTTATCTGTCCTCTGCTAATTAGAATCTAGCTGACAAAGACATGGAATGAAAAGGAAGGAGGACATTTTTGTTTTGACTGCTAATTACAGTCAGCTCTTGTAGTGTGTCTATACTGGACATTGCAGCATAGAAGAGATGCATATAAGCTCAGCTTTAAATTAATGTGCTCTGATAATAAAAGGAATTTAGCTGTGAAATATGGAACTTCATGTAAGATTCGCAAAGATGATGAACTGGGACGGCTAAGAGAAGTGAAAAATTAATCATACCAAAATTGGATCGATTCTGTGGGATATACTGGCTGATTTGCTGTCACACAGTGTTATTGTTGTTCTGTCTGCTCCATACCATCACATCCTGGAGGAGAGTAACATAAATCTTCTATTAATTCAATTGAACTGCTTTCCTATGGTACCAGTCTCCAAGAAGCTTGGAAATGGATATAGTGCAATGCACTGAAATTTTGATCATCTTCCACATAACAGAAATCACCTCAGGAGTACTGAGTGCTCTCAGGAGTATTGAGAGCTCAGCTTCTCCTGGGCAAATATCAAGGAGCTGAAACTTTAGCTCAGACAGACTTGAATACACAGTACGAATATTCAGTGGTGAACTGCATATGTTTCTGCCATGTGTTTTGCATGTAGCAATGTCTGCGAGGGAGTGGAAAGTATTTTGTATTTTTGTTTCATTTGACTGCACTTTTGACTGTTATATTACAGGAGAGAGAAATTACATGTAATGTCTCTTCAGCCATGGGTAGGAATTCCTTCATGCCAATGCTGCATTTATACTAGGCACACTGTGCTCTTCTGTCCCATGGAGTGGAATATGTTTCACTTGTGTGTCAGGGCTCTGGCACTACTTGATAGAAAAATAGCCACATGTCAAGGCTGCAGGTGGAAAAGGTTGCTTTCAACAGGTCTTCTTGGAGGGAGAGCCACTTGGGAGACTCTTTTCTTCATATGTTCCTCGTTGGGGAACTTCACTGCTGTGCTGGGACCTTTCCACAGTTCCATAATTCAAGACAGCCATGAAGTGGAGAAGCTGTATGATGCACTCTGATATATAGGTGAGATGCTAGTGATGAGCAAATGCGAGGCAGAAGTCAGCTAGGGGTTTTGTTTCAATGAAAGAGACTTTCTAGACATGAAATAGTGAAAAAAAGCTTCTTTCCCCCAACAGCTTAAGTAGTTGGAGGTTTTTTTGATATGTATTATTTTTAAAGAAAAATTGGAGAAAGTCTGAGTGATTATAACTGTTTTTCACTGATGTCTTTTACTGACCAGACAGTCCTAGGTTCTGTTACAGATTTATTCCTTTGAGGTACTTAATACTTGCCTGGAAAAACTTTCTACATGTGAAGTAAGCTAAGAAAGTGGGTTTCCACTATTTATTTATCTCTATCTTGAAGAAACAGCCACAGAGGCACACCAAACGATGTTCACATCTTGAGTCTGGTATGAAATTTGGAAGGTATACCTTACAGACAAACTCTGAGCCACAGCATATGCTGCTGGTATTTATTAAAAAAATGTATGTCAAATAATAAAAGAGTCCAGCAAAATAAAAAGAACAGGGTGGGAGAAGACCTCAAGAAAAGATATAGCACAGCTTGTTGATAGCATCAATTTGTAGAGATGTTCCCACCATCAGGCTCTGAGGCTGCACAGGGAAGCTGTTTCCTTTTCCATTACCCAGAGGATCTCAAAAGGGAATGAAAACAGTTGTTTCTCATCTATTCCTGATAAAATTTCAGAATGTTTGGGCCCCTCGGTGAAATGATTCCTAGAGCTAATGTTTATAAATTCCCGGCCTTTTTTAAACAGAATCTTTTCAACATCTCTGAGGTTAGAATTAATTTATGCTCAGCATGAATTCTATTCCCTGCCCATTACAACGGTGGGAGCAAAAGCAGAGCTTGTTTTAGAACCAGTGGAAATATTGGCAGGGACCTTGGAATTTGTGCATAGCTTTGAATCCTACAGGCAAATAATAGCATTCAGCAGAAAGACCTACCTGAGCTTGTGTAGTGGGTTGACGCTGGCACAGTTCCAGGCACCCACCAAAGCTGCTCACTCCCTCCCCTCTGCAAACTGGACAGAGGAGACAAAATTTAATTAAGGGTTCATGAGTTAAGATAAGGACCAGAAGAGATCTCACAACAAATACCACTACGGGCAAAACAAGCTCTACTTAGAGATATGAAGTTAATTTAGTACTAACAACATCAAAGCAGGATAATGAGAAATAAAATAAGCCCTTAAAAACACCTTCCTCTCACCCTCCCCTACTTCCCAGCTCTACTGCCTACCCCAGAGGCACAAGGGTTATGGTCAGTTCGTCACCTGTAGCTTCTCCTGCTGCTCAGGGAGAGAGAGGAGTTGTTCCCCTGCTGCACCATGAGGTCCCTCCCACAGGACACATTTCTCCATGAACTTCTCCAGTGTGGCTCCCTCTCATGAGCGACAGCTCCCTGTGACCTGCTGCAACGTGAGTCCCTCCCAAGGGCAACAGTCCTACCAAAACTGCTGTGGTGTGGGTGACTCTGCCACAGCCTGCAGTCCTCCAAGGACGGGCTGCTCCAGCCTGGGAGCAGGGCCCCTCTCTCCACGAGTCTCCCACAGGCTTACAGCCTCCTCCCAGGCATCCACCTGCTGTGGCATGGGGCTCCTCCATGGGCTGCAGGTGGATCTCTGCATCCCCATGGATCTCCATGGGCTGCAGGGGCACAGCTGCCTCACTGGTCTGCACCATGGGCTGCAGGGGAATCTCAGCTCCAGTTCCTGGAACACATCCTCCCCCTCCTTCTCCACTGACACTGGTGTCTGCAGAGTTGGTCTTCTCACAGGTTCTTACCCCGCTCTTTGGCTGCAATTACAACTGCACAATCCCTTTTTGTTTTCCTTTCTTCTTAAATATGTTATCACGGAGGCTTTCCCACCATTTCTAATTGGCCCAGCCTTGGCCAGTGACATGTCCATCTTTGGAGCCCCCAGGGATTGGCTCTGCTGGACATGGAGGAAGCTTCTAGCAGCTTCTCACAGAAGCAGCTGCTGTAGCCTCCCTGCTACCAAGAACCAGGCCATGCAAACCCAATACAGCTGGATATCTAGTGATTTCTTTTTTAAAAGGGCAAGCATCACTGATAAAATTAGCAATCAGGATATAGAAACTAAGGCAAGAGAGCATGATGGAATTTTCACTTTTCTCTGGTTCGTTAGGTAAGTTTCACTCATTAAGTTAAAAATAGGTGTATCCTATGCAATTAATTTTGTGTTACTGAAGGAGGTGGTCATTTCATTATGTTCATTCTTCCCTGTTTTTTGCTTCTGTACTTCTGAGATAATTCATCTGTCTCTCACTGGTTAGGAAAAAGATGAAAACCTTGTAGTTTACGTATATGGTTTTGACTTTTTTTTATCCACTTAGCCTGCATTCCTTCCAATAAGGACAAAGTAAGGGATTCTACTGTCAAAATAAGGACAAAAAAGGGGAAGAGCAAATAGAGCAAAATTAATTAATTCAACTTCTAGGATAAAAACAACTGCGGCGCTGATTATTTCTTAATGGTTCAGCTACAGTCACTGAATATAATATTAATATGAGCAAGATTTGTAGGTCTGTAAAAAATTTTGAAATATAACTAATACTAGTGTTTACCTGGTGTTAATTGCCATTACCAAGTAGTTAATGGTTGTAAAGGACTTGAAAGAAAATGGTAAGACACTCCTTCATTGGACTAGAGGGGCAAGGGTTAAACAGACCCTCCTTCTTCAAGGATGTTACCTGTCTGTGGCTTCCAGGTCCAAGGATGCTGGAGAAGCCCTCAAGGGGATATGATACACACAGGGCACTTGCGACCCTCACCCAAGTCACAGCTGCACATAAAGCAGAGGTCTTTGTTATCCTAAATGCATGTCCAAGTCTTTTTCTGATGTAACACAGTGCATTACTATGCCTCAGATGTCTTTTGCCTGAATCTTGATCAAACAAATTCCTTATTAGGGAAAGAGCTATCACACAGACAGATCCATGTGATGTATTGTAAAAATGGTTGCCAGTGTCTTTGGAATAAATGTGAACAGAAACAGCTGACATTTCAAAACTGAATTGCAAATCTCATAGCCCTGCAAAGTTACAAATACACAAATCTTATTACACATCTCCTGAGTGACTACATTAAGGTGATTCATGAAGATACAGAAAATTCGTCCCTGTCAGCTGGGGCCAAGAAGGACAAATTGCCTGGGAACAGCCTATTATGCTTGCTCTTAGTACTTTTAAAATGACAGCTGACATTTATTTCTAATATGTTATAATGCACAAGGGAAGATAACATTCTCTGTTACTATAGACCCATAAACACCTGCATTCAATAATCATTTGCATATCTCCTCTTTAATTCAAGGATTTAGATTCCCTTTATAAATATTTACCAATTAATCAGCTCAATAAACTATGCAGTGGGAACATATTTATATTTTTTAGCTATGCAAAGTAAGAATACTGACAGGGTAAAGGGTTTATCCATAGTTTTATCAGAGGTCAAAGGAAAGTTAAGTGTCAGGACCCAAGTGTTTAGCTGTATATATACATGGCTTCAGTCAGTCCATTTTTTACATGTATATTTCTCTATGAGTCATATACTCATCGAAATGGAGAAGTCATTTTTCAGGTCTAGTCTTACATGCTCATAGATTTTTTTAATAGAGACATGTGGCTATTTTGACTCTCTAGTCTGACCTCTTGTGGAATACAGAGGGTCTCCATGAGTAGCCCTTGCTTCATGAGTGTCTGTCATGGACTAGAATATTTCAGGAGGAAAACAAAAAGAACAATAAAAAATTACAGCTCCCTCAAAATTCAATCATTCTTTGAAGGTTCTGTCAATGGAGAATCCACTATAGCCCTGCTAGAGTTGTGGCACTGTTTAGGACCCTTACTGTTAAAGCATTTGCCTATTTTCATTTAACTTCAATTTCTAAACATTATCTGCTTCTTTACCAATAGAATTAATTTCATGGGTTTAAAGTGCCTGAATGTTGTAACTGATACTGACCTAATATGCAATTTTTTTTCCCCAAGAATATTTATAAGTATTTATTTTTATGTCTGTGGATATTTTTATTATATTTACTTCTGATCTCCTTATTAGATCAAATTAAATTCTGACACAGATCTGTTGGTAATGACGTGCAGTTAAGTTACGCAGAACGGATACTTCCTTTGACATTTGCCTACATAATTTATTGTCCGCTTGTTCATGAATCTTGAGACAAAGATTACAGATGTTGATTCGCCTTCTCACAGTTAGTCATTGATTTGGATATTTTGTCATATGCTTTTAGAGTTCTCTCACCTCAGATAAACAGTGTCAGGATTGAGTATCTCTTCAGTGAAGACATTTGATCAGTTTATCATCATTATTTTTCTTGAAATGTCTTCTTGTTTGTATCTTGTTATTATTTTTCCCATGAGGAGCTTTACTAGGACTCGGTGAACAATGGGGAAAAAAAAGCATCAATTGTAAATTTTTATATCCTGCAGTGTCTTGCGTTTCCTTCTGAGAATTTTAGAATGCAAATATTTGAGGAAAAAGAGATGCTGAGAGGAGTGATTCAGGACAAGCAAGATTTCAATTCTGAACCTTGGAATTTAGAATTGGTATGATGGTAAGCTGCATAAGCAGTGTGCTTTGATTTTTATTCCTTTACTGGACAGTGTATGCAGCTCTTCAGCACCATGAACTAGAAATAATACCAGTGAACAAACTAGGTTGTTGTTAAAGGTTGTTCATTACTCACAATTGCCAGCTAAGTGAAGTACATGTTGTTGTGAAACTTTTGCGTTCAGTGGTACTACTTAATCTGATTCAAATTCAGATTTAAAGCCCACGTGCTGATATAGTTCCATGTAAGAAATATATTTCTGACATTACTCTTTTTGTTGTTAGTGTAAAGTAGTCAAAATTCATAGAAAAAATACTAAATTACAGATAATTTTCTGACTGCTTATCCATGCCTACTTGCTTCAGCTGTGCCTGAGCATTGCCGCTGAGTGTATTAAAATACAGCAAATGCAGAGCACACCTATGGAAGAAAGAAATGACATAGGTTTTATGCTCTAAGTGGATCCTCTAATGTCCATAAGAGTCTGGTTCATTATTATTATTCTTTCGTATTTTTATACTCATGACCACCTGGACATCTATTAGAGAGGACATCCTATCTTTTTCTGTGCCACTATCAGGGATGAGGATCAGCACTTAACTCTCTCACTTGAGAGGATCAAAACTGTTTAAGAGGATTAATTTATTTTACAACACAGCTGTTTCATAGGAGAAGATGATTCCTAGCATTTTTTTGAGAAAGGAAAACTATTTGGTTAGATAGCTGTTGACGCAGTACAGTACATGTAGCCTCATTCACACTTTTCTCTGTCCAGATTCCAAGTTCAAACATTTGCCCTCATGCTGGTTATAAAATAAAATGGCCCAGAACAACTTATTACATTAGCTGTTGTCTTGTTAGAAGATTATTCATCTTAACAGAGCTGTGATCTGAAACTAGGTGTGATTCAAAACAACAACAGTGACATGGACACTTCTGCTCAGGCATTTCTACATGAAACAAATGCATCTTCTCCGAGTAGAAGAGAGTGCCTGGAGTGTACATACTAATTTCTCCTTTCAATCTTGACCTTTGAGCTTTAATGCATTTCTAGTATGCAGTGGTTGTGTATGTGGTTTCTGTGGCTGCACAAGTGTTTTGCCAAGAAACTGGCTAAATTCTATGTAACCAATTTATGGATGAACTTTGAGCTACATCTGATTTTTCATTTTTACCACCTGTTTGAGTTTGAAGTCAGTTTTTCAGCCAGGGGATAGAGAAGGACAAAGAGGTCAAACTTCTTATGCAACATGCTGCAAAGTTTAGAAGTCAGACAGCCCCTTCAGGGTACATTTCACTGTCTGAATAACCTTGCAGTGTCATGCAGTCACAGCATCCAGCATGAATGCTCAGGTGGACATATACCAGAGTAATGGTAAAAAAGCCATATTTATGCTTTTTAAGTGGAGAAATCAGGTATTTTCTGCAGTATTTCCTCCAACAGCTACACGGAACAGCCTGAAAAAATCTCAGTTAAGGTCTGTAAAGACATTTGGAGATGGGTATCTGTGCTACATAGCCATAATCTTCATAAAATTTAGCTTTCATAAACACTTTTCCATCTCCAAAGCCACAGAAACGGGTGGAAAAGTTGAGAATGGAATTGCAAGAGTGGTAAAAACAGCTCTAAGTGCATTGTGCATTTATCCAGGACATACAGAGACATCTATTGCAGAGTTAGGTTCCTGTCTCCTTTTCCCAGTGTATTTTTAAAGAAGGTTAATATCTCCAACCAAGACATTCTGGGATTCATAGAATGGAGTTACTCCATGAATTAGCTGATACACAAGAGAGGAGGGGAAAAAAATTACTGAAATTACATGTAGCCAGAGTGATGAGCACTGAGTAAGACTAGAGACATTAATGAATGATAGGAGTTATGAATGAAGTAAAGATAAGTGGAAAGTGGAATGGGACAAGATATATATTACTTTCCAGGGAATTTTAACCTTCACCAAAACACTGTTTCCTTTCCTGTGGCATTGGACAAATTATTGAACTTTTTTTCCTGTGTCCTCATTGATCACCTGGACAAAATGAGACATCAAATGCCTATAATTCCCTCTCTAAGGAAGGTAACAATATGTGCTAAGTGTTTGGAGGAGACCTTGAAATTGTGGTAGGTATGGGTGGGGGTCCTGGGGAACATCCTTGTGGCAAGCAGCCTCTGTCACTCACCATGGTTAGGTGCAGAGTCAAGTGCAGAAGAGGTACTTGCTGCTAGCACTTGAGTCAAACTCAGAGCTGTTCCCAACAGGACTGGCTGCATGCACCTTGGGGGACATGATGGCGTTTCCAAGATGCCTCATGGAAACTTCAGCAGAGTACTGTGGGTCAGGATGGCCCAAAATGTTTCAAGGATAAACTTTGCTGGTGGATTTTTACTTAAACATGTATCTTCTGGTGAAATGCAGAGGGGGAAAGTCAACCACATTCTGCTATGGAGCCTAATAACAACTTTTCTGGCGCTAGTTCATTTGGTCTATCACCATAACTTCCCTGTGAGTCTGACCCTCCCTGGCGAGGGAACATCATCCATGAGCCCTGCTGCAGCTGTAGGAACAGTGGGCAACAGAGCCCGGGACAGCAATGCGCATTCAGAGCTTCCACCCCAGCAGTGCTTCATGCCTGATCCTGCTCCCGCTGGGGCCTCCCAGCAAATGGGGCTGTGGCACTCCGTGCTGCTCCAGGACAAGGCTCCTGCTCAGAACTGAGCCCACTCCAAGGGCTGCGCACACAAGGGAGCCCTGTTGCAGATGGCAGGGGTTTGGATCTGCCAGGGCCATGATGAGCCCCCAGACCCCTCAGCAGAACATGGCTGGGCACTCAGGAATGGCCTCTGCAATGAGCAGGTGGCTCAAAGGCTCAAAGGGATGCCCGAAGACTGGCAGACAGTCAGCACCAGCTGGGAAGGGATGGACTCTTTCAAGGAAAAATACCTTGGATAGAGGTGAGCTAAGTGCCTAGCCTTGCTTCTTCTCATGGGGTGCTGTAGGCAGTGTGTGATTTTGGCTCCTGCTGGTGTGTGTGAGTTGTTGTGTACCAGGAGGTGGATGGAGCCATTCAGGGACAGCAAATCTGGTTCTCAGCCTGTGACAGCTGGAGCTGTTTGGCTGCAAAGGGTGCTCTGAGACACTTTTGGTTGTGAAAATGGGACCTTCCTTGCTGGCAGAGTGATGAGCATCTCAGGGATTTTTTAACACATTAGGTGAGGATTGTGTGGATAATTTGTTTGGATCCAGACTCCTCTTGAAAAGGAGCAGGAGGACTATATCTGCTGTGCTGTGACCTCTCATGCTACTCTTGTAAAGTGGACAAACTGTGGGGCTTGGCATCAGGGCACAGCAGGTCCCCTTGGAAATGGATACAGGCTCATTCTGGAAACAGAATGGGTGACCGTATTTTGAAGCAAACTTTTTAAGAGAGCTGTGAGCTTTTTCACAGCTCAATAAGCATATTGAGAGGCTAATTAAAATAATAACAGCACATTTGTTAATAATTAATCACTGGCATTAATAGAGGGACTTTCAGCCAAAGATGCTGAAGTTCTTTCCAAATTTCACTGACCAAAATTGCAAACAGTAAGGATTGCCTAATCCATCATCATGTATTGCCACCCCTGACAGCTATTTAATTGTTCACCACATAGCAACTGCTCAGTAGCAATCAGATTGGTGCAGAAAGCAAGGAGTTTGCTGTATGTCCAAGAAAAGGTCCAAAAGAAGTAGATGAAGGAATGTGGATATCACTCCAAGATGGACTTGGTCATGTAATAGTATCCCTACATTTTATTTGGGTTCGTTCATGAATCTCAATTTACAAGCTGTGACTTTACATGCCACTTGAGTCAGATATTCCCTGCTAGTACAGTGGTGCAGAAAGATGTGATGTGTTCAGAATTACCATTGTCATAATTTCCTGCTGAAGGTTGGCATTCACTCTAACCCTGAGAACCCATTGGATTCTTTCTGGTTTTAAAATGCATTGATCACTATGGTAAAACAAAGCCTTGACCTACACCCTGAATATTTAATTTCAGCTCTGCTCTCTGATTTTACTGCCTGTTTCTCATAGCCTAAATTGTCTTATAGTGATCTCTGCTGACTGTGGAACAAGACCAGATGTCTAATTTATGTGCCTCTGTTAAATGCCTAAAAGGTAGTTGATATGAATCCAGCCAAAATGCTTGTGAGTTTTTTATTGCATCTGTCTGTCTTAGTGATGTTACACCTGTCTGTATCTGAATATAACTGCAGCCTCTCCATATTAAATACAGGAAATTTATCTTCATTATGAAATCTCTCTTGAGAGTCCATTGCTAATGAAATTGCCTCATATTTATTTTTGAAGTTGTATATAAACTAGCATTATTAGTATACAATTATCAGAGAGTAATCACAGAATTACTGTAAACATAGTCTACGAAACATACTGCAAATTAATATTCATGCATTTCTTAATCTGCCATTTGGAGCAAAAGCATAAATCCAATCTAGACTTCATCACAAAGGAATCATATCACCAGGGGAAACTGGGATGTTTTGTACTTTAGAGTAATTAAAGAGACAGATCCTGTGACTCTTTTCACAGTTCTGGGGGGGCAATGGCTGTGGCTGCTGACGCACAGTTCAGCAACACATTGTGTCAGTGATAAGGAAAAAAAGAAAAGCAGCATTTAGACATGCCTCTATGCAGAGATATTGCAGCATTCAATCAAATGTGTGCAGCTGACTCCAGCAATGCTGTTTGACAGCCTGGTATTTGCAGGAAGTCTAAGGTTAAGGATGGCTAAAGGAATGTGTTTGAATTCTTCTATTAACAAACAACCATAGGTCTTCTGTTGTCTAAAGCAGACAGAAATAAGTGAACTTGTAAAACTAGTGACTGAGAAACCCATTTTGTGCAGCTCATTCATGTTTGCTCTGCTTAGATGATGCTTTTTCACATTCTTCACACAATTGGAAATAGACGTACTGTAAAATAATGGGAATAATTGCAGAATAGTGAAGTATTTTCTATTTCATGAATATGATGTTTGGGGGTGATTTTTAATTTTTAGATGTTCAGAAATCAGTTTTGCAAGGGCTAAATGACCAGAAGTATACAGTTAACAGTAGCTGTAAAAGTGCAACTTGTCCATAACTGAGAAATAGAAAACTGAAAATTTAGAATTCAAAGTGAGATGAATGAAACCAGGAGTTACTTTGAAAATTTAACTTATACATAGTCAAACAGAAAGAGTGGCAAAGCAGATTTTTGTGACACTACTAAAATTTCTGAGAGTTTAGAAGAAACAGGAGGAGAAAACAGTGATCATTCTTCTGCTTTTTAAGATTATGTTGATCTAAGTGTCATCATCACTCTTATGTGCCCATTTCTGCAGAGGTTCAAGTATTTAAGGAAAGATGTGGTGGATGACAAGAAATTCAGGACCAAAAATCTGGTATCCACAAGCCTGCAGTTGTAAGGACTCACTTGCTGGTGAGGCCTGAACATGCAGTTATGTGGTGATATGACCACAAGGTGTGCTAACACAAGTGACCATGGTGTCCCAAGCTCACCAACTCCCTGGTTACTGAAGGTCGCACACACTCTTGTACTTCCAACCCCTAAATTTGTTTCTCTTATAGATAAGAAACAAATTGTGGTGTTGAACAGATGCTAAGAAGCTGTGCATATGTTGTTTTATTTCTCTTTTCCTTACTTGCTTTCTCATTGTATACTACACTGGACACAGGACCGTATGTTGCCTTGTGGTCTGGGAATGTGTTTGAAGAATAAGTACTCGTTTTTACAGAAATTCCAACAAAATTAAATGCAATAATGACAAAGGCCTTTTTTCTTCCTGCCCACAAAAGAAAGCATTCTTCCGTTTCTTATTACTTCTGCCTGTCTCTTAATCTGTGCCCAACAAACGAGGCAGAGCATTCCCATTGAATAATGTCTCCTTACGTAGATAAGGCTTTTAGTTGGGAACATTTTAATAGAGTTCAGATTTAAAGAGAAAAAGAATAGAGATTAAGTAAGTAAGAGTAATACATATTTTCCAAACATATTTTAAATGAGAATATTACAGTGAAGCAGAAGGATGCTGCATATAAGATAGTAAGAAGTGGAAGGCATTTTCAGGTACCAAGAGTTGTACAAGGGGTAGATTCTTGCTGCAGTAATTGTGAGGGGACAAAAAGAAAGGAGGTCTGACCTTAAACTATATTGATTACCCAGGTCACAGAAACCATCATGGACCACATTTCTGAAATGTCCAGTGAAAGGGTGAAATTGTTTAACAGGGAGACTGAGGCATTAAGGAGAAGAAGGGCAGAATATTTTCTCATAATACTAATAAAATAGTGGTATGTGGCTTTTCATTCACTTGTGTTTCTTTATGCAAATCCTTTTGGGGATACTTTAGGCTTGATCATATAGAATCTTATCCTTTTTATCTCTAAAGATGTGTTCACAAAGATTCTATAGCATATATGGCAGAGATAGTTTAAATGTGAATTCTGAGGAACAGATAACACAGGAAAGATAAAAAAACTAAGAGTGACGGAATACAACCACCAGCTGACACAGTTTATTGGGAAATGATTCTTTTAAAACACAGTGTGGTAGGAAGAAAGGATATAGCAAAGAGAGGGGAAAAATTTGTAACAGGACATTATTTTTAGAAAGCTTGTCATAGTGCAAGAGTTGAGGACAGTGGGTATATTTAGAAAGTCCTTAAAATCTGTCATGGAATCTCTGCACTGCATGTGGCAACAATCAAGGCTTTTCTTCTAGGATGTAGTCTGCAATTTGTATATTAACTTCTTGCTGGACGGAGAACTTAGTTTGATACTTACTTTCTGTCTGCATCTGAAAAAAAAATCAGGGTCAGTCAGTTATGGGTACTTGAGGAAGGATAAAAATGATAACCGATCTATTTAAAATTTAATCCCCTGATGGTAAACATATCGATCTAAATATAGAAGAAGAACAAGAAGAGGACTAAAAATCTAGGGGTTGTACTTAGATATACTGGGTAACAATGAGAAAAAAAATCAAAGGAAAATGTCAGACTTATTCTTGATTGTTCTGTTATTCTTGCTATATTTATGTTCCATGTATTTATTCCATTGAATAAGGAGGAATGTTGTAAAAATATTTTTTTTTTCTTTCAGATTCAAAAGGGCATGTTATGATGTATCATCTACACTCAAAAGTCACAAAATTTTGGAATCTGTAATAAAAATGTTAGGAAGATACAGCTGTCTGTCTGATAGCTCTGACACTGGATGTAGGCAGGAGATTTTTCACTTTTATTTCTTGGTGAGGCTATTAGAGAGGTTGACCAGTTGATGCAAATCCATGTTTTATATGCTGATGATTTCATTGCAGAAGATGTAGTGCAATAGATGACTGAGAGATTTGATGGAAACAGGAAAAAAATGAGATTTAGTGAAGTGAATGAAGATAAATTGTTCATGGTTATAAGTCAACAGAAATTATCTGGATGAGTATACCCAGAAGGTGCTGATCAGGAATATCAAAAGATCATAGAAAAGAGTGACCATGAGGAAGGAGATAAGGACTTGAGAACAAAATACAAGTACATATAAAGGGTAAAGTAAAGGTAGTTTAGTTAACCCATATTCAGAAGATTGGTTTGGAATTTAGGACAGTGGGAGGCAAACAAGCTACATCTCTCAGAAGAGATCATTCTGATGGTGTTTGACCTGTCACCAAACATTGAGAAGATGAAGGAATAATAAACA
>WEIT01000134.1:26780-47586 GCA_013389985.1 Dryoscopus gambensis
GTGAGGAAATTGCTACTGGAGGGGGGGGGAATATTCTATTGTTATAATGACTGTGCCCCAACATCTATATTGTTTCAAAAACTGGATCGAGTGAATTAGTGCCCGATTAAAATAATATGAGGCACTTACAGAGGGAATCTCTACCCTGTGACAAAGGGCAGCAGTGTCTGGCTCTAAGGAAATGCTAGGAGAAAGAAGCTTTTGTGGAGAATATAAAACTTGTTATGAGAGATATCAGAACCTCAGTTAGATGGGAGCACATATCATAATGAATAATTCTATGCTATGAAGGTGATTGAGTGTGATTCAGAGACATTTTCTTCCCAAATTTCTGTGATTGTGTGACAGAGGTTTGATTATTGATTTATAGCCTTTCATTTGTAACACTCACTTTCAGATTTTAGTATTTCTGTCTCTTGTTCACTGGTTGCATGAAAAGTAACAGCAGAAGATGGCAGCAGAGATTGCTGACTCCATCTCATTTCTTTGTATGCGCAGCACAGTACGGCTGCAGGGTGAATTTTCTTTAAAAATATACAGATTTAGTTCTGGGAAGATAAATTCCTTGACTCTAAGAACACATTAATCAGTTCATTTTTTTATGGAAATGATGTGGGAGTTATGAAAGAAAAAACATACTCCTCGTATCTTCCATATGTCTTAATGGCAACACTTGCAAGCAGATGAAATAGTCCTTGCAAAAGATCACGGACACATTCACTTTACATAGTCCTCCTGCCTTAGCAGTAGCTTGTCAAAGGCAGGTGCCCTACATTTTGTGTAAAAATAAAATGATTGAAAATTATGAAGTGCTGAAAAATTTGGTATAAAGTTGCTTAAATTTCAACAGGTGACTCAAAGCACAAATAAGGCCAAAATTATTATTCCTCTAATAGCAAGTCATTGTAAAGATCTGCTTGTAGGTTATCTTGACCCTCTGATCACAGGCAGTGCTTGTAGGTGTAGGCTTAAGCATGTAGAAAGAGTAATGTGCTTTAGTAGGCCAAATGATAGAGTTGTAAACCAAAAACTTTTGGATCCTCAACTTCATTCTCATATCTCAGAGAGACACACATCCCCAGACTCTGTCTGTGCTATCTGGCTAATCCTGCCTCAGGAAAAGCCAGACCATCATTCCTCTGAGGCAGGGGAATACCAGGATGGAGATATTTATAAAGGATGGAGAAGCAGTGCCACTGCTGCCTTGCTGCCTAAAGTGCATTTGGAGCATCTGTCTCTGCTCCTACTCCGGCTGCTGCACATTAATGTTTTTGTATTTTTGCTTGTGCATAAGGAAGCTTGCTTGAAATCTGTCGGTGCTTCTGCTTCTTTTCTAATAGCTATAGGAGAGTCAAAATGCTCTTGGGGGGTTTTTATGGTCTTTTTTTTTCATCCAGCATCTCTGCTTCTGTTCTGAATATTAACTGTTTGTAGAACTGTATAACTGAGGCTAACAGACAACTTAATTGCTTAAGTAAAGAGAGAAAGAGAGAATCATGACTCAGGTCTGTATATTTGAGCCCTCATTAGTCTTCAGAACAGTTCAAATCAAAGGAAAAAGAAAATCAGTGGGTACATAATATGCTCCCTGGAGGTGACATTTTTAGAGCATCCTTTAATTCTGACAGAAATTTTCCATGATGTCTGTTGAAGCACGTTTGCTGTCTTTCTTCCCAGTTGCAAATGACAGTCACTTGTCAAATGGGAGACCTGGAATAAGCAGTGTTTAGCTAATAGTTCCACAGTATTATATTTTCTGTCTCTCATCCATGTATCTACATATCTTTCTGGTGAGTGTAAATCAGTTGTTTTACTCTGGTATTTGCCTTATAATCATACTGGAGGGTCAATTCATTCATGACTACTATATTAACCAGAATAAATTTCTAAAGGTGTAAATTCAGGTGTGGAAATCATATCTTTCCTCAATATTGCTTTATTTTTTAGGCTGAAGTCAGAACATTTATTCCTCATAATATACATATTTATTCCTGGCATTATCCTCCTTAATAATGAAAAATGAAAAAATAAATAAGTTGAAATATACTCCAGAATTGAATCTGTTAAAGTCTGATGGCTTACAGGCATGGCAATGTATAAGGAATCATCCTTTCTGCCACAGAATGCAGTGTTGCAACACAAGGAACTCGTAATTCGTTACGTCTTTCTCATTTCCTTTATACATTAGTGAGTTTATATTTCTAGTGATTCTTTCTGAGAGACTGGCACTTTAGGTTTAGGTTTTATTGAGGCTTTGAAATGATGGAAGGGCTTATCAAAACTTGCAAAAATATTTTGTATGGCAGTTGCTACATTGAGAAGATGAAGGTGGGAATACTGGTACTACTGGTACTACTGGTACTACTCTTAAACTGAGAATAGTTGAATAGTTGTGATGTTTTTTCCATTTCCTGGAGTTTCCCTTCATACTTAATTTGGCTTTTTTTGTACCAGTCTTTTGGAAATAAAGTGTATAAAAGTTCTCATGAAGAGCTGCTTTATTGTTTTTATATAAATTTTGTTTCATATGGTTACAGGCACCACTGGTCCTTGTCTAGCGGCATAGGCCTTTCAAGATCAGTGTTTGAATATGTGTGCCATATTTAACTAATTAAACTTACTAAAAGTATGGAAACAGCCACAGGGAGAGCCATTTTATATCCTAATATATACCCATCTCAACTAGCTCTGTGATGTCTTCTTGATTTTTCATTGGTAAAAATTTCAATTCAGTAGGAGCTTCTTTTGAAGCTGCAGACCTCAAGTATTTGGCCTGCATAACTATTCTTGTGAGGCTAAAACAAGCTGGACTTAGACCAAAAGAAACTGATGTGTTTAAAATTAAAAAAAGAATGAAAAATAATAAAGAGGCCTAGCCCAAACCACAGGTTTGTTAGGTTAGACTGGGAAAACAATTATTCCCAGTGGGAAGCTATAACCCAGTGTCTTAGGAGCTTGTAAAACCATGTAGTGGTAGTGGATTTAAGCAACAGACCCACAACTGTATAAAAAAAGAAATATACACGGTGATTTTTTTTCCCTTCTATTTTTTCTCCAAAGGTTTAAAGAGTTTATTTGGCTTCAGAGATGGAAGTTATACAGGCATCACTGAAATGGACAGAAAGAAGGGCCTAGTATTCAGCTGAAACATATACATTGTTTTTCTTTTATTTTCCAGTTTCTTGGTTCCAATTTTACCAGTCTGCTAGTTTTTATTTGGGGTTAAACAAAAATATGGAAAACAAATACTAATGTTGAATTGAATATTTTTAAGTTACTCCTTTAAAAATTATCCTTTCTGGTTTTCAGTCATGTAAGATATTATTGTTGACATAATGTCTAGAATTTCACAGAAGGATTTGATTCAATAATTTGCCATCTTCTTTGTAAAACACTTATTATATCTTGTAATTTTTTTGGGAGAATTCCAAGTTGTTAAGAGTTCTTTTTTCACGACACTTAAAATTCTTCTGTCCTTCATAAATGTAAGTTCTTTTATGACATTGAGAGACAGTCTTTCAAAAATGTATCTTAATTTTTAAAGTATTCCACTAAAAGCTGGGCTGGAATGAGTTGAAATCTGGGAGGGGAGTTTCCCTGGTGACCTTGATTGTCTGTGCTTCACTTCTTGAGCTAGCGAGAGAGGGAAAATGACACCTTCATATATCTTTCTGTGGTGAGTCACAGTAAAATGTTCTGTACTATGAATTGGTTACTTGGGTTTTTAACTAACTGAGAAATAAAAGAATCATTAAGTGACTTTCATAAAGAAGTAGGCAAGAAAAGCATTTAAATACTGTGTTATATCCCTTTCTGTGCATCTATGCATGTAGCACCTAACATAAGGATATTTTGAAATGCTTTCTATTGCTGTGCTAAATAGCATGTACATTTTATCTCCCTTTGGTTGCTACAGAAACTGAGGCAGGTATTCAATTTGTCTGAAATCACTCAAAGAGCTAATATTAAAATTATGACAATCTAGGAGTTGCCAATCCCAGATTCACTCCCTACATCATGTTACAAATGTGATGCAGTTCAGAAAGTTAATGTTGATATGACTTTGTCAGAGCAATTATAGAAAAAAGAAATTTTTTGAAATTTAAAATACCTGTAGTATCTCAAAAACTGGCAGATAACAATGTGAGAAAAACACTACGCATATGGTAAATTCAAAATAGAGATAAAGATAAAAATGTTATGATGTTCATAAGAGGTAAATAAAAAGAGTTCTCAGGGTAAATGGATGATTATTCAGAGAGAATAAGGTTAGAAAACTCCATAACAGTGTGTAGAATTGGAAAAAAGGTATGTGAACAATTATGCAGACAGATATAGGGCTCCTATTGATTCCCTTTTTTATATGGAAATCTATGTACATCACCAATATGGGTTTATAGTCACAGAGAAATTGTGTTGATGACATCTGACTTCCCTTTCTCATTCTAGTTCTGAGTCTGGTTTTCTAACTCTGAGAAAACCATTCAGCTTATCTCTGTGAGTTGTGATAACGTCTTACACATTTTCAAACTCTTTTTTGGAGAAGCTTCATGTAAATAGCCTCACTCCATGCAGGATGTGGGAAACCGAAAGATCTTATGTGTTAATTTCTTGCATGTTTATTCTGAGGTAGAGGACCTTGGCCAGCAGCCACATGGCTCTGTTAGCCGTGTCCCCTAACCAATGAGATTGGCAGCACAGCTTCGTGGGATTGGTCAATGTGCCAGTGAAACGGAGGATCAGGGGCCAGTGCCAGTACATGTAGGTGGATCTGCTGTGTTCTGACACCAAGAAAGCAAATGGCTCCTACAGGACAGGACCCCTTTACATGCTTTTTCTTCTAAATTCGCATTTCTTTCAGGTTACAAATGAGATATTCATTTTGTGTATCTTGTTATGTAATGTGATACTCAGTCTGAGCACCAGACTAAATCTAACTTGGAAAATTTAACACTAACAGCTCCTCTGGCCACTTCATAATTTCTATCTGTGAAAATAAGAGTTTTCTGTGTCCTGCAGGGAAGGAAGAAAGGAAGGAACTGGAAGCATCTAGGCATCCTGTTTATTTGCATCACATAAGTGAACAAACTCAGTTAACAGCAACTACAAAGTGAAGGCTAAAGATATGATGGAAAAGAATTATTTTACAGCCCATCTGTTCTGAGTTTTCTGTGTATTTTCAAAGTGAGATAATCCCTTGAAAGTTATTTCTGAACATTTTTTAACTAATACTGAAATATGTCATCCACATTGTGCAGGTTTATATTCATAATAATTTTTATACATATAATTTCAGATTATACAGCGTGAGTATATGCTATATAGGACTTGCAACAGAGAATTGTCTTTATATTCCCGAATAGTCTGCAAGGACACAGAATATATTTGTCAATTTTTTCCCCCATCTTTTTTTTTCTAAAAGTCAGGAATTCAGTATTATTCAGTGGAATAACTGTAGTGGAGAGAATGCCCTTCAGGCTTCTAAGGTGAAAAAACAAGGTTCTGTGAAAAACACTAAATTGTTCCTAAAACCTATCAGCAGCTTTGCATTTAAGTGTTGTTCAGAAGCAGTTGTCTTAATTAATTTGGTGACAGCTGGTTTCCTTTCTGGGACATATGGATTTCTTATGCAGTATCTCTCAATACATCTTTCCATGAATCATGATTAGATGGACTATAAGGAAACTGAGACACTGTTACTTAGGTATCCCTTGCAACAAAAATTTCGGCCCATCCGTCTGGCATTGACATTTGAGGTTGAAAAGGCAGTGTAAGTGTTTAAAGATTAATCTCCCTAATGGTTCAGTTAATCTTCCCAAAACCTTAAGGGATTTGACTGACAACTCCATGAATTTCTTCCTCAAGTGTGCATTTATGAGAACAAAGAGATAAGTAGAAAAAAAATCTACATCCTAAACCCACACATGCTTCAATGGGCTCAGAAATATTTGACACTTTGTCATGCACTTCTTGTAGATTCTCAGCCTACTCTGTAATAACCACGTTCCTGTACAAACTACATGACATCCCTCATTTCGTGGGCTAGAGAAGTCAAGATTTTGTTATTCAATAATGGTAGCAAAGAAGACTTATTAAGAGGCTTCCCAATATGGTACAACACATGTAAGATATTTAAGACAATGCATAGAGAATCAGTGATTCATTTTTATTTCTAAGATCAAATTGTTATTCACTGTTATGCAAATATAAATCTGGAACTTAATAGTCTCTATGAAGCACATCCCTGGCTAGGAATATCTAGGAATTCAGAAACAAGAGGAAGAGACTTTACTATAGCAGATAACAGAGATTTTATTCAAACTAACCTAGAATAACTTAAACTTGACCAGTCATCTCAAGAAAATAGGGGTTTTTTGTGATACTGATAATGTCTTGGAGATAAGGTCTGTTTCTTCAATCTTTTTAATCTGGGTACTTTTTCCTTTGCAAGTTTGGCAAAACATGAAAAGCTTGAAGTAAAAAGAAGCAGACCAAACATAGAAAAACTGTGTCAGACTGTAAGAACTTCAGTAAATTTTGCTTAAGCTGGTTGTAACAGTGAATAAAGAGTGTCAAATATTACAAGTAAATTGTTGGAACTGCTTTATTCTTCCTTTTTATGGCTCAGGGTTACAAGCTGCTGGAAAGTCTATGTAGATGTCACCTGGTTTGGACAACTAAGTACTAAGTAGCTAAATCATCTGTCTCTTGTGCTTTGGTGTTCTTATCATTTGCAAAATAATTTGCTAGCTTCTAAATGATCTTTCAAGATGCACAAACAGAATATACAGAAAAGAAAAAGAGGTTTCATGCTATTTCTTCACACGAATGCCACTATGATTGATTTCAGAAGAAAGGAAATTGTTTCCCTTGAGAAGTGTATTATAATTTTCTTGTATTTCGTGCCTTCTTCTCTGCATGTGAAGAACAAAGAGGTCTCCTCCTGGAGTATAATGCTTAAAAACTTAAAGATATATCTGGGTAAACTGTTCTGTGACCAAAAAGATTTGAGCTGGGTCAGATAGATTATACTCAAACTGACATTTATAAATGATGTTATCTGTTGACTCCAGCTGCAGAGCACAGACAAAGCAGAAATATATTGGGACAGGGTAAGAATTTTTTGATGCAATGAAGGTTTAACCTTGATCAGAGGCTGATTAAGTGTAAGGCAAACAGACAGTCAGATTTACTGTTTTATTCAGTATTATGCTAAAACTCAATTACTTACTTTAAGGGAAATCATCATCTCAATACAAGAGAAATGGCTTGATTTATTTAAAACTGGTGAGAAAGAGAGGTGACTGCAATCTCAGGAGCACAAAGGTTGTCAACAGATATGCAATAAAGACCCAGAGTATTGGCTTAATTTCAGCTAGTCATTGTTCCAAATATGATGATGTTACACTTTTAAAAGATAGAAAGAATGGAAGTTAAGCTAAAGAGCCTGGCTTGCCTGAGCAGAGCAGAATAGAGAAAGAAAATATGACCTCGAAAGTCTACAGGATGCTGGACAGTGATGAGACAAATGCCAAGCAATTGATATAGAATATTCTGATGTTACTGAAGAGCCTTGATCAGCCCAGTTGAAAAAGCAAAGCTCAGAAGGTAATATTTCAGAAGGCTGTCAAACTCCAGTTTGCTTAGTGTGGTCTGAATGTTAGAAAAAAAGTGCTTAAATAAATATCTACAAGATACATGTAAGGTACAGGATATAGATATAGAAATGAGATGGCTGAATGATTGAAATAATCAGATATGACTGGTCCTGCCTTGGGGCAAAGCTGTAAGCTGTGTACTAGATGACCTCTTTCTATGACCACCTTTCCTCTCTTGACTGTGTTGCCCTTTCTCTGGCAAAGGATTTCAAAGGTAAAGCTTGCTGTGGCAGGAGTTTTGATATGACCAAAGAGGCAGCTGAGACATATCCCTGTTCTTCTCCAGTGACAGGAGCTTTTGGATCTGAACTTAGCATAGGTGAGAGGAGCAAGGACCTATAAGATAAATGGAGAATGGTCACTTTCAAAACTCCTCCTGCTGCTCTGGACACTCCTGTCCTGTGATGGGGCAGTCAGTGATGAATGGGCTGAAGCCCAAAGTAGAACACCTATTAGCTTAACCACAGGCAAACCAGGTATGGAAATCGAGTGATTTTTTAATCTCTGATCTTGTGTGATCTCCACACTGAATCCCTCCTCAAGCCTTCCACAGGCCTTCTGAGAACTGTAAATGACTCCATGTTTAGAATTCGAAAATTCTAGCAGAGTCATGCTGTTGCAACAGTGATGGGCATAAATTTTCAGTTATTGCCCTCCTTTACCGAAGCAGAATGAGTGCAGATTGCTGTTTTATTATAAACATAGAATAATTGCAGGAGTAATTGGCCTTTGCTGTTAAAACTAGTAAACCTATAGTCAGAAAGGGAATGATGGGAGTTTAAGCAAAGTAAAATAGTGAAGACTTCAACAAGGTTCCCAGCTCCCTTAATTTTGCTGTGTATTTTGTGACACTTGGCACAACATCACAGTATTGGCTTGAGAATTTCAGCCACCGTTCAGAACAAATAAGCTTCCAGCTTGTGTGGACAAGCAAACCGTTTAAAACATGATGTTATAGGAATGTAGGAGATAGCCTCAAGGGCTGCTTGAATTTACTGAAGGCAGTTGCTGCTTTGTTCGCTTTCATTTTAAAGCATTTTGATTCTGCTCCTCCACCCCCATTGCTATATTGCTGAGTGAGTGTTAAAAACTGAGAGATCAGAAAGAAATTGGCTTCTCCATATTTTTTTTCCTTTTGGAAATATGATTTTCAGGATTTTTATGGTCTGACTCATAACCTCTAAATCCTACTTCATTTTACATTTTATTTTAAGTTTCTCCATTAGATCATAAAATTTCAGCCTTCTCAGAAGGTGGTTCAATATTGATTTAAAGGTGGTATCAGTCTGCAGAGATACTAATTATTTTCCTCCCTTGATTTTTTTTTGTAATAATTCCACAATAAACTGCTTCCTTGAAAAGTTTAAAAGCAGTTGAGTCTGATGCAACTGAACTTTTGAACATCACCCAAGTAGACATCTCTTTCCTTGTTCTATTTATCACGTTTTTGGGGGGGTTTTTTGTTTGTTTGTTTGTTTGGTTTTTTTGAGAAGGACTTGGGGACAAGCATATGAAAAAAAACCTAAGTTGTTGAATGTTGGCGCAGGCTGCAGTTTTACCTGGAGAACACTTAGCTGTCTGAGATGTCCCGGACGGACCCTTGATACAGCTACATTCAGCAGAGATTTGTTAGAAAAGTAACAAAACCAGCGTTGGTTCTCTCTCTCACGGAGCAGGCTGCAAGCTGCTGTGAACATTGCATAGACAAAGGCAGGAGACAGAGCGAGTTCTGCAACTGCAGAACTTTACTGGAACAAAACAGGCAGACAAAGACCCAGCCCGTGCTTCCCAGCCCCTTTTGTCTGGGTGCCAGAAAGGGCGGGACAGAGGGATTACAGCCTATGGAGTTCTGCACACTGTGAAATGACAGAGGGCAACATCCAACGGGACAGTCTCAGGGGAGGGTTCTATTTGAATGAACAAATTAAATATCAAACTTAACAGAACTTTCCAGAGATCATACATATTCCATACGGGATATGCAGAAACATAAGGATATACATAAAACTGGGTGGGGGAAAACCTTGAATTTACAACAATATGCAAAAAGCAGATCCCACGGGGGCACGGGGATTTGCAGTGAGCAGGAGATGTCAGAGTGCAGAGCCCTGAGTGCCACTCATCCACCAGGAATTGCCAGGTGTAGGTGCTGTGGCCAGAGACACATGCACTGCAACAGAATGTTTTTGCTGCTCTTCCAAAATTATAGGATCCTGGAATCATAGGATGGTTTGGGTTGGAAAGGACCTTAAAGATCATCTTGTTCCAGCCCCCTTGCCATGGGCAGGGACACCTTTCTCTAGACTAGGTTGCTCAGAGCCCCATCCAGCCTGGCCTTGAACACTGCCAGGGACAGGGCATCCACAGATTCCCCAGGCAACTTGTTTCAGTGCCTCACCACTGTCGGAGTACAGAATTTCTTCCTACTATCTAAGATAAACCTTCCCTCTTTCAGTTTGAATCCATTCGCCCTTGCCCTATCACTACATGATCTTGTAAATAGTCTCTCTCCATCTTTCCTTAGAGCTTCTTCGTGAATAGATATGCTCAACACTGCATTTCTAATTTTTGCAGCTAGATATACCATTGAAATTCCACTAAGGACAAGAGAAATCAGCTAAGGAAGACAGAATGGAATATGTGGCTGCAGAATCCAGTGACAATTATCCTGGTTTTTTGAGAACTGGACTTGCAGTTACCTGCAATTCAGGTTTCTATACAGTAGCTAGGTAATCTTCCACTAAAGATGAAATGATGCTTTTGAAGTAAAGATCAGAGAACAGAAAGAATATTTGTGGTAGTTCTAGAGAGAGGGGGGCATTTACATAGCTTGTGAAGAGAAGCAGCTGAAAAGCTTTGTAAGAATTGTGCAGTGAAATAAACTGAAAGACTTCTGCCTATGTTTCAAATTGTTCTCCTTTCATGTTAGTGCTGTGGATGGGATGGTAATATAACTGATAACAGTACAATGCTTTAGGATCAGTGTGCAGAAGCATGACAGTGCTGCATGTTTTTTTGGGGTTTTGCAATTTTCTTTAGGAGGTCCAGTTTTCATTTCTGAACAGAACTGAAAAATGGGGTGATTATAATCCCATATGGGTGATGTACACAGATCCAGGAAGCTGTTTTCCTTAGAGCCTGTTTAGAACCATAGGTAAATTTTAAATGAAATCTTTTTTATTATGGTTCCAAGAGAAGTATCTAATAAGAAAAATATTCCAGAATATTATGCTTGCCTGAAATTAGTACTTTTTGTCTGCCTTTGTAAGTGATGTGCATAGCTTCCAAAGAAACCAAGTGTTATATCTCAGCGAGCTGATCCATACATAGCATTGTTTCTTAGTGCCAACAGACTTTCCAGGTGTGTTCTATTCCTCTGTCAGGGGGGATCTATGCTAAAGAAGACATTTAGCTACCACAGGTTCCTTCTTCTAAAGGAAGTTTCCCTTTAAAGCTGGAGCTGTGGTGTCTTCATTTAGTTTGGTGCAACTTTCTAAGTGGTGCAGTGGCCAAAATATTTCAGTGCTAAAAGCTAAGAATTGGCTTGTGGACAGTTACTGCTGAGCTTAAAACTTCTCTGTGTCTTTGATAATAGTCACTGATAAAAAAGGAAGAAGAAAGGAGTTGGTGTTGGCTGGGGAAGCTGGGCCAGCTGTGGCTGAGCTGGCTGATCTTCATCTGTGGGAGCACAGAAGAGGCTCTGCAGTCCTTGGAGAAGAGCCCTGCATGACTACCTTTGTAATGTCATTTGTGAGGTTTTGGTTTAGCTGTCTGTCTCATATTTAAAATAAATATCTATTGCTCATATCAAGTTTGAATGGGGGAAAGAAAAACAGATTCAAGCAGGCTTTTTGTATTCATGTCACAAGTCAGTGAGTCTTTCTGTAACATTGCTGCAGGATTTCTATAAGAGTATGTGTGTTGTGAAATATGTAACTCACACTAGGGTTAAAAGATTTTAATCCCACATGTAACTAGGATGACTTTCCTGTCTGAGGCAAAAAAGATAGTAGGATTTTGACTCTGATGGAACTGAAAAGATGTAAAAGATCCCCTTGTCCAGCATAAAATGCATGATCATATTTAGCACTGATGAAAGGTAAATTAAAAAAAAATACTTAAACACAAATGTATAAAGCATTAGTCTAATATTTGATTGTTTAGAAAAAAAAAAAAATCCAAAGGTTCCAGTAGTTTGAAGCTCCATTGCCTGAAAGTCTATGGATTTTACTTAAAAGCACTTTGGCTTGGGTGGTAGAGTTTTTATTTACATAAATATGTGTGTGTGAGAGACCTATTAATATTTTGATAATATATATAATATAGAATAGACTATATAATTAAAATAAAGAGGAAGTGGTGGAGGTATAACTAGAGAAACACAATAGTAGCCACAAAGCCTGTGTAAATTATTAGTTCCATATGCATGTAACTATGATGTGAGAGACTTTCAGGCTTACCCTGAGCTCTCAAATATTTGTCCCTTCATTTTCACTGGATCTGTAAATAGCACTGCTTGTGAGTAACAGGTCTCTGTAAATTATCTATGCATCTGGGATAAGCAAAGCTGCTTCACAGAAGTGTGTTTATGATATTGGCACAGGGCTATGAGCAGTGTAGACAAGAAAGAAATGCACCCTGCTACAAAGAGGCCTTCTCCCAAGTGACATAGTTATCTGACACCATGGAGTAAGTTTTCTTCTTCTAAAAGAAAAACAAGACCAAGAGAAAGAATGAGTTTTCATTCTCCTAACACAGTGCGGTGGAATGTGTTATTTCTAGAGTCTCTTTTGGCAAAGGATACCCTGGCAGAATAACTGAGTGAACAGAGTGAGTGTTTAAATCCCTAGAAAAATAACATGTCTGTAATGAAAAATTCTGACTGCAGAAGTGTTCACCCACTAAATTAACCTGAGAATGTGATTTATCCAAGGGCTAGATGACATGAAAACATGTATACACTTTGGGTTAACCTTTTGTGTCTGTGAAGGACAGGTGATAAGCCCTTTACCTTACTGCCAGACTGAAGAGGGATTCAATGTCTCCACTGGTTCCACTGTAATTAAATCCGGATATTATGTAAACCACAACCCAAACTGTTTTATGGCTTCAGAAAATGCTAGCTTCATTTTTCTTGTCAGGCTACAAAACTAGACCATGACAGATGAGTTTGAGCACTTGCTGATCATTCATCTACAAAATGTAGTAGTTTGATTCTTTCACTTACGGCTGTTTGCAGAAACAGAAGTTAATTAATTGAAGCATTGATGCTCAGCAAATTATTTTTATTTTTCCCCCTTTAGCCAGATTTCATTGTATCCTAAGCAAAATCTTTAATAACATGATACAAATGAAAGATCACAAGCACCATTTCTTATTGAAAGAGTGCATTTATTTAGCCTTAATATAAGAATAATAACACTGGCTACATGTAACCACACAAATATAATGTAACTCAATCAAGAATGTAATCAACTGGTTTGGTGCTATTCATGCAGCACCTAAATAATTCAAATTAATCATATTCCCTAGAACAAATGGAGGAGTCACAGCTATGCAAAGCTAGTGCAAAATTCAATTTGTACTAATCTGCCTTTGAGAGCAAAAGCACAAAATATAGTAGAATACTGGCATCACTTGTCTGTTTTTCAGTTAATTTCTCTCTTTATTCCTTCTCTTAATTTCTCTGTATCTTATACACATTAATATATTTAAGGTAGTGTGATTTTAAGCTTATTGTTTACATTCCAGAAGAGTAAAAAAGTCCTTACTTAAAATGGATACTTTTTTCCCCCACTAGTCCATTAAGGGGCAACTATGTTACAGGAATATAAGAAAAAGGAAATGATTTATTCACAAAAAATGAAATTAAGAAGCATGTATTTAGCGTTTTATAAGAATGAAATCCAAAACCCAAAGTTAATTAAGATAATAAACAGAAAAGTTTTAAATGACTGCTTTCTTGAGTGATCCAAAATCAAGGCAAATATAAGTGTTAATTTCAGGGATAAATTTAGTACTAGATTGCTTTATTTCTCATGTTCCTTTCCCCTGAAATGGGGGAAGGATATATGCACAACCTTTCAATAAGCGTACTGATCCTCATGTAATATTGAAGGCACAGTATCAGTTAGAAAAATGAGTGATGCCACTTTTGTACATGTTCAAGTATGTATGCAAATTTTACATGAATGCTCAGTTTGAGGGTGATTGGCTAACAGTCACTGTGAATTCTTTTGCTTTAATAAGTAGGGATTCTCTATTAAGAGCATTTTTTCCTTTTAAACTTATAGGTGAAGTCATTATGTATTTAAACAGACTGAAGTGTAGTAAATGCATGCTGCTATTTCCAGAAGCAAGGGCCTGCACAGCTTAGCTTAGACACTTAGGATGGACAGGAAAAGAGTTCTTCCTAGAATTGTAGTGGAGGCCATCATAATCTGTTTGACAGTCTCCAGCCAGGAACTGGTGTTGGTATTTACTGCAGACTTCTTTGCTCACAGACTGATGCTCCAAAAGGCCCAATAGTGCAAAGGGCCCTTGGTGGTAGAAAAGTCAGGTCAGTGTAAATACTGACTGACATGAGTGATCACACGTCTTGACCACTAGGAGCAAGGTGAAGGAGGACTGTGATCACAGAGGCTTGCCCTAATGTAAGCAGTAGGGAAATGCTCATTCAGTGTGCTACATTGTAAGAGTTGTCTGACACTGGAAGCCCACTTGGCCTCCTGTGTGAAATAAAACTCTGTTTCTGTGTAGTCCATCGTAATTAAAGAAAGAAAATAAACTGAAATCTGATGTTGAATTGATTTATTTGAAATGGCATGAGTGATATTCTCTACTGAATAACATTTGTTGGCTGGCAAATGTATTGCCTCCCTTGGGGTGAGGGAAGGGTTTGAATACCAGTCTGGCGAGGTGGGGGATTTCTGCCTCACCTGTGAGGAGCCATGTGGAAGAGGGGAAACAAGGCACAAATATGTATGATTATGACATACCAGGAAATGAGTCTGGGATCAGGGGCTGATATGTAACAAGCACTAGAATTTAGAGAAGAAATGTGCTGTTAGATGCCATGTCAGTGAAGAGATAGAATAAGAGGAATCAGTAGAGAAACAAGCAAATTACAAAGGTGAAGTAACACTCCTGGCAGTACTGTTCCAAATTCCTGTAAGGGAGGAAAGACTGTCTTTAAAAAGACAAGAAGTAATATTTCTTGAGGGGAATTTGGACAGAATATTTAGGTGTGTGGAGAGAATAAGTAGGAAAGGCTAGAAAACAGAAATATAGAACATAAATGTAGGATTTGTAGTGTGTTAATGGTGGCTTTGAAAGATTCTGGCGTAAAATAAAAGATTGTGATGGGAATTATGGTCACCATCTACTTCTACAAGTTTTACAAGAGGAAAGTGTTGATTCATCCTAAGTCACAATGACATTTTTTTTGTGTGTGTGTGTAATTTGTGTGTGCAGTGGTCTTCCCACCTGAAGCCTCAGGGACATAAAACCACAAGAACATGCTCAGTCATCTATAGACTATTTGGGCTGTTAAGTTTTGCTTGAACAAGTAAGTTTGTTGATTTATTTCTCGTTTCTCTTTTGCATTTTAATAGTTACCAAAGGCAATTACAAGATATTTGAAAAGAAAGATTCTCAAATACCACTGTGTCATGAGAGAATGGAAGCAGAGTCTGAAACCATTGATTTTTTTTTTCTAAAAATACACAAGCCAAACTGCCAGCTGCTATATATCAACTTAGGCCCTTGGCAGCAGTTTTAAACCAAAGGAGAATCTGGCTCTTCTTTCCTGAATTTTGCTTAATTTCATTCTATTTTCATTCAAGTGTGTGCTTCTGAGAGGATAAGCACTGTAGTTCTTAAGGGCTGCAATCTCTTAAAATATAAAATAAATAAGTGGCTTTGGGATAAATATTTTCTCTCTGCCAGTGGCATAATGTTTGGGCTTGAAATGTTATCATCAAAGAAAGTCTTATCTTGAAAAACTCTGCTCTCTGGCTCTGAATATCAAGCCAGGTAAGATACTGAAGCTGCTACTGAATTATCTGAAAAAAAAACACAAACAAACAAACAAAAAACCCCCAACAACAAAAAACCAACTGAAAAATAGCAAGGATTCAAACCTTTACCTAAACATTGCTTTGAGCAAAGGCAGTGTCAGGTCTTGCATATCTGTAATTCAAATGGGCTAATCTGAGACATTTGTGCAGCTGAGACCTGGCTGTGTGCTCTGCCTGGTTCCATTTGTAATATTACAAATCTGTACAAGCAGAAATAATTTGGAATTTGCTGTGTTATCATTAGAATTCTCATTATGAGAACAGAAGTGACCACTGAAGATAATGTTGCAAAACTGTTCTACTCTAATACTTTAAATTCACTTGCTCAATAGTGGGAAAATTTACTCCTTCTAGGCTAAAGTTTTCAAGTTTTAGCAAAACTGGACATTTGTCTATTTTTTTTTTTTTTTGGAAATAAAGAAAGAAATATCAATGGTTTTGAAGAAGAGTAGAAGAATGTATATTTACTGTACATTGATTCTGACTGGATGCCAGGTGCCCACCAAAGCCCCTCTATCACTCCCCTCCTCAGCAGTGCCTGAACTTGGCATTGGTGAGGCCACACCTCAAATCCTGCGTTCAGTTTTGGGCCTCTCACCTCAAAACAGACAATGAGGTACTGGGGCATGTCCTGAGGAAGCCAGCAAAGCTGGTGCATTGTCTGGAGGACCTGTCTTGGGATGAACATCTGAAAGAGCTGGGGATGTTCAGCCTGGACAAAAGAAAGATCATGGGAGACCTTATCACTCTGTACAACTACCTAAAAGTAGGCTGTAGCCAGGCTTTTCACACAGGTAACAAGTGACAAGACGAAATAACCTCAAGCTGCAGCAGGGAAGGTTTAGGTTGGATATTAGGAAAAATTTCTTCAGTTAAATGTTTTCAGGCGTTGGAACAGGCTGCCCAGGGAAGTGGTGGAACCAAGATCCCTGGAAGTGTTCAAAAATCACGTGGGTGTGGCACTTGGGAACGTGGTTTAATGGTGAACTCAGTGGTGCTATGATAACTGGACTCAATGACCTTAGAGGTCTTGTCCAAACTTAACCATTCAAAAGGTTCTATGATTTTGCTATGATGCAACCATATCTGTGCAACCATTTAAACCATTTAGTTACATTGAAATTCAGACACTTGAGGATTTAAGTCACATCAGGAATTTGCAGTGAATGTTCACAGTGGATAAAAAAATTACAAACAAAGCAAATCCTGCTTTGGACTATGGCAAGCATGGTTTTATTTCTAATATTGCCACTGAAGTGCCTTCTGTCAAAGAAAAAAAGGATAAAAGCAACCCAAATCTGTGTTACTCTGACCTTTTTAGATATTTTTAACAATTTTATCTCTTTAAAATAATAAAGATGCATTTTATTTCAGTGGCTTGGCTCACATGAAATAATGGTTCAAATTAAGTGTCCAAATTATGCAATTAAATGGAAGAGGATTGTAATTTAAATTCTCATTGACTGCTACCAAGTTATTTAATAAGCATAACCAAAGTTCAGCTGTGTATGCTGCATAGTTGTCGCATGTGTAAGACCTTGTGGGGTGACCCTAGAAGTGTTTTGCTTTAATAGCACCCAGAAAAGTTCAAATTCTCACTCCTGTTATATGAACATTTAAAGGTGATTTAAGGATGGAAAAAATTTTTACGGTATCTTGTCATGTATCTTCTTATGACAGATTACATCAAAGTCTGTAGTCCTTATATCACTGTAATACCTGAGCATCTTCCAGCCCTGCATTAATAACTTGTCGAACACCTGCAGTGTGTAGTTCTCACTGCTATTCCTGCTGTTATTCAGCTGTAAAGTAAATAATAGATCTTACTTTTTTGTTTTCTCCAGATTCTTATAACATTGCAATCACTGGGGTAGCTGAAAGCTTTAGAAGCTGGAGTTAGAGGATAGCGGATTGATATTTTAGGCTAATCTCTGGGGGTTTTTATGTGCTTTTCCTGTGGTACAAGCCCTGCTACCGAGGCAGCTGTGTGGGGGCTCCAGATGTGCCCAGCCCTTGGACACAGCATGCTGCCTTCACTGTGGGGAACTGCAGCGTCACTGGGAGCTGTGCCTCAGTGTGCCACCCAACCCTCAGGCTGGCAGTGGGCAGCCAGGCTGAGCTGTATATTGAGGGTGTAGCTGCTTTTAGTAGTTGGAGTCAGTTTTTAACGTCACTTCTTATCTATGGATATAAAAAATTTGTTCTAATACCGTATTTGTTTGATTACAATTTATGTTATGCAGTGTTGGACTCTGAAGATATTTGAATGGAGGAGGTTGAATTTTCTGTCTAAGATATGGGAAGGGAAGGAACAAATTTCCTTTGCATTTCTTTATCTTTACTGATGAGGTGATAGATTGATTCCTGTTATGAACTAGATGGCCTCAAAGACAGCTCACATTTGTAGCCGTAATATCTAACCCTAAAGGATCTTTGACAGGTGGAGTTTCCACCTGTGCAGTCAATGTTACAACTGTGTAAGGGACTATAGCAGCACACCTGCCCAGCTGGTCCTGCTCAGGGCCAGGTGTGGAGTCTCTTGTGCTGGGGAAGCCCATATTGTCTAATCAGGAGAGTTCAAGAAGGACAATTTTAAGGATGGCCTAGCTCCCAGGACCTAGCTTTTCTGTACATAGTCAGAGACATGAAGGAAAATTAAGTCTCCAAGAAGACCAGGTTTTGCCTCAGAATATTATGTTCAAGGTATTAGCTTTCTCCACTTTCTATGATTATCCTTTCTAAAGGAGATTTGAATTAGTAACTATATAATCCAAATGACAGATAACAATTTTTGCTATCTGTGCTACTCTCTGGGAATGTAATTACAGGCTATGCTTCATTTGATCCATGTGTTAAAAAGAAAGAAACCGTTGGGGTCTGGTTTCTTTATTTTATTCTTTGTGCAGCTGTGACATTTTCATGAACAGTGCTGAACTGCTACTTCTTATATTTCTGCCAGATATAAAAGATACTTTTGAAACTTACCCAGAAGATGGCATGAAGGATTCTTAAAGCACATTTGTGAATGAATGTATCAGAGCAAAAGTCAATATTTTCTCTTTCCTGTGTTTGCCTTTCAAAATGGCTTCATTTTTTGCATATTGAAAGTAACTTAGCAAGCTTTCAATAGGATTAATTTTTTAATGTCTTCTATGAAAGATTGTATCTGATGGAATATATGTGATATTTGTCTAGAATACAAGCGATGATCATAATAGGATCACAAAATAATTCAGGTGGTAAGGTTCCTCAGGAGACCTGCAGTCCAACCTGCTGCTCAAAGCAGAGCCAGCTATGTTGTCAGATCAGATTACTGACTTTGTTTAAATACTTAAATGGAAACAACTCCAACAGGTTTTAATATCATATTTTTTTTTAACTTCTTAGAAATTTTGGATTTCTGGAAAAGTGGGAATATTCAACAAGATTTCATGGACATATGTGACCTACCTTTTTAATGAGCATTTGAGTGTCTTACATTTGTCCAGTTCTGGGAATGAAACATGTATTTTAGTAATTAATCTCTGATGTATTGGAAAGAATTTAATGCTTAATATTGGCAGAGTTTTGACATCTGAAATAAAATCATTGCTTTGAAGTGACCAGAGTGGAAGCAGATTCAGTTAGAAAGGGTATATATGATACTGATGCAAATTCTGGTGACAAACTTCATGTCAGGTGAACATTATTAAATTAGAAAAAAACATTGCAAAACTGAAATCTCGTCTGTTGAAAATTTTTAAAATATTTTCAGAGTCATTCTAGCTTCAAAGCATCCTACAACATTTTTCATTTCTGAAATATTTTTGCCTTTCTTATGGCTGTGTGAAAAATCCCCTCTCTCACATCACAGATGTTATCACCTAACAGTGACCTGAAGCACTCCTGCAGCACATGAGTTAAAGAAAACAGGGAGCAATTCAAACTGTCAACTATCCTGGGGTGCTGGACACAGCATCTTTATGCAGTTAATGGAGAGAGGTGAGATGTCACCTAAGTTCACTGAAATTAATTGGTTTACCTACAAAGGATGATGTGAACTCAGTTCTGATTTTCTTTCTTTCTTTCAGTTTTTTCCCCCAGTGCAAGCCACTGTCCAGCAGTCCTGATGGTAGGAAGCTTAAATCGCTCTTGTGCTCTTGAAGTCAGCCCTGAGCAACATGATGGCAAAATTGCAAGTGAGTTTCTGTGCCAGATGGGACCTAACTGAACATATAATTGAAACAGTGAGACCACCTGGATACACAAGGCTGTCAACTATAAAAAAGGCATACTCCTAACAGTTAGTGGTAGAAACAGACCAAACAACTTTTACAGGCAGGATGGTGAGTGCTAAGGAGAGTTTTGTTCCTTTATGACCTGTGCAAATTCCAGTTGTGGCTGTAGATTATTGCTTCCTCTGGAAAGATGATTCAGTGGGTTCCTGGCATAGCTTCTGGTTCTACATTTATCCAAACACCACCCAGCCATCATGACATAGCTTCCATTTTCTCTTGTGATTTGAAGAAGTTACGCATAATCCACCCCTTATTAATAATCCAATCCTCTGAGGTACCATTTCCCATTCATTTCTTATTTTAAAGGGCCCTAAAAGTTGATGGAAAGGAAATATATTTTGGAACACCTATGCAGGTATTATAATCTTTTTTTTTAAAAGCAGATAAATTGGGCCCATAAGGCTTATTGTGATTAAAAGCTTCACTGCTTATGGTGAAATTCTAGAGCTACACATATTGGTGTTATTAGCATATAAATGCTCTTATCTGCCAGAGTTGGACATAATCATGAAATATGCCATCATTCCAGGATGAGGTTGGGAGCTGCCTGGGGTCCCATAACATTATGAGAATGAAGTAGCAATACTATTGTCATGGTTGAAGAAGCACATTCATTTCCAACCCCTATTTTTTGAAACTGATAATTTTACAGCAAAAATGGCTTACATGTTAGGCAAAATTTCTGAGATTTATTTTAATGTCAGAGGTGACTCTTTTTTTCCCTAGATCAGTGACTTTAATATTGACATTATCTCTCTCTTTTTTTTTTTTTTTTTTTTTTTGGTTTTTTTTG
>WEIT01000137.1:7449-26142 GCA_013389985.1 Dryoscopus gambensis
GGGGGGGCGTTCTATATTCCTAGTTGTACTGTTGATTACTTTAAGTGATATTAAGAACACTGGAAGTTGCTTTCTATGTGAGAGCTGAGCTGCTTCCAATTATACAGAGAATGTCAGTTTTCCTTAGAAGGGTAATCAGCCTATAATGTTGCATTGAAATGTTGACTTCACGGGCAATAAGATGCAGTTAATTAACTTGAAGCAGGATGAAGTTCATGTTAAAGAGTCATTTGAACTGAGTGAAAAAGTAAATCCAATTGAAAATCAAAAGGTAAAATTATCTTTTTATCCTATGTTTTGACTTGCTCCAAAGTCTAGAAAATAACTGAATGCTTTATCACTTTCTTTTAATATTTTTTCTGCCTCTCTTCAGTCTTTTACTTTATCAAATTTTTGATAAGGTTAGCTTTGTTTAAGACACTTTATTTGTTAATTTGAATCTGATAGAGTTGATCAAATGGAAATCTGTCAGTGAATCCCTGAATGCCACAGCACTCCAGCTTCTGTCTCATGTTTCCAAACTCTACTCCGAGCCAATATTTGCATTTGAAATGTATTTTCAGTGACACATCAGTCTCCTCTTTGGTTGATTTAAATGTTAATTTGTGGCATTTTCATCGGGTAACCTCATCTCCTGAGGAAAAAGAAACAGGTAAAATGAAATCCCAGAATTTATCTTACCATTGGTAGGAAAAGTTCAGTGCATTAAGTAAAGGCAACCATTGTTTTTATCCTAGAAACTAAAGAAAATATGTATCTGGCTTTGTATGCTTATGGGAAAATGGACATCTCAATAGTTGATGCTTGTATTTTTGGAATTCTGTGGACAATGACAAAATTCAATACTATTTAGGACAAAAATAAATGTTGAAGATTTTTCATTTATTTCAGAGCAGAAATCCAAATTTTTAATCAGATTAATTCATAAGAGATGGTCCAGATTTCCCTTTTTCACAGAATAATATCTGTCTTCTAAGTAAGAGCTGGAAAGGCCAGCCATAATTTATTCTAACAAACCATTTCTATGGGACAAAATTATTTCTTGTCTCATTAGCTTTCGCTATTCAGTGAACTTGAACATATTTCAAGATTAATTTGAAGGACGCAATTTGTTTGGAGAAACTTGCAGCGTATAAATTAGTTCTGTTTCTCCATGTTCCTTCTTCTCAAACTGGAACTTCATTAGAAATGGTGATTTGGTCTAACAAATGATTTCAATTTCTCATAGTTCAATTTAAAACTTTTACAGTCAGAGGGGAAGTTCAGCCACATGTATCATCAGATTATGAACTTTGAAGTGGTTTTTTTTCCACAGTATTTCTTATTCTCTCAGTAGGAAATGGAGCATAAAGGACATATTTTTATAATTTTTGCCTATAGCTGTGATTCTGATCTACTTAGATGAAAGTTAATATTGACTCAGATTTTAAAGCAGGAGCAAAGCTGCTGCTAGAGCATAGTATCAAAAAGATAGGCATGGAAGAACCTATGGAGTGGTTGATGTTGGAAAGGACTTCTGGAGGCCCTGTGGTTCAAACCTGCTGTTCAAGAAGGGTCACCAGTTCACAGAATCTCCTGCATTTGAGTATTGCCTCTTGTCCTGTCACTGGGCATTACCAAAAAGAACCTGTCTCTGTCTTCTTTTCACCCTCCCTTCAGCTGTTTATATAGCTTATAAACAGCACTCCAGATGTGCTTTCACCAGTCCTGAGTATAGGGGAAGGATCACTTACCTCGACCTGCTGGCAACACACTTCTTAATGCATCCCAGAATACCGTTAGCCTTTATTTAACACAAGCACACATTGCAGGCTCATGCTCCTGCTGAGCACCAAGAACCCCAGTATCCTTTTCTGGAAAGCTTCTTTCCAGATAGTCTCCTGCATGTACTGGTGCCTGGAGTAGTTCTTCCCCAGCTGCAGGGCTTGGTATTCCCCCTTGTTGAACTGCATGAGGCTCCAGTTAGCCCATTTCTTCAGCCTTTTGATGATACTCTGGATGGCAGCACAACTCTCTGGGGCATCAGGGGCTCCCCCCAGTTTTGTGTCACCAGCAAATTTTCTGAGGGTACCCTCCGATCCATCATCCAGGTCATTAATGAAGTAGTTGAACAGGATTGCACACAGTGTTGACCCCTGGGACACACCACTGGCCTCCAACTCATGTCACTGATCATCCCCATCTCAGAACATCTGTTTAACCAGTTTTCAGCCTACTTCACTGGGCTGCTCCTCCAGCCCATGCTTCACCAGCTTTTTTTGTGACAATCTGATGGGCGGCAGCGTCAAAAGCCTTCCTGAAGTCAAGGTAGACAATATCCACTGCTCTCCCCTCATCTACCAAGCCAGTCATAGTACACAATGGGCCAGGGAACATCGAATTTGGTAGCCCGTAATAGCTATGATTAAAAAATAGTAGGTTCCTCATGTTTTTAATTAATGCATAAATAATTATTTCAGTAATAAGTTCACAACACTGGCAGCAGTAGAGAGGAATAAAGTAACTGTAAAAGCAAAATCAGTATCATGATAAGTGGGCAGCTTTTAAAAATTGCCAATTAAAGCCCTTCAGAAAGATCACTTCAGAACAAATAGCTCCAAAGTAATGATAACTGAAAGACCATAAATAAAGGCAAAGCAGACCATATGGGTTTTTTTCTGTAGGCCAATAATAAATGGATGCATCAGTTAATACTTTTAGTATCTGTTTAGTATCTGTTTAGTATCTGTAGAATCTGGAGAATCTCATCATCATCATCATCAGTCCTACATAATACTTGATTATGTCATAACTTTTTTCATTAAATTAATTAATTTTTTCAATTAACAAAATTAAAACAAATAGATGTAATGTTAATCTCTCTAAAATCTTATTAAATTCTCAAAAGCTCTTCTATGGAGTAATAAATTCTAGCCCAAGACCTATACATATAGGTCACCACTGTGTGTAATATACATATATATATCTCACAGCTAAGTGTAATGTAGTGATTTCTGAAGGCTGTTACTGAAGCTGAAATGCATTAATAATTGCATCTCTGAAACTAAGCCTATATGTCATATTTGTTAGTGTACATACACCAGTGGAATTGATAAATATATTGAATTGTCAAGCATGATTTTATGAAATATATTAAATGAGTTAATAGTGCAGTTAATATTACTGTAGAAGTCAAAGACAATAAATCAATACCTGTTATGCAAATATTGCATCTGAAATAACACCAGCACTTAAAAGTAAACCTGTGCTTTAAACCTGGAATAGTAATGCTAATATTCAGAATACAATGTAAATCTCTTTTTATTTTATTTTATTTATTTTAATTTAGTTCTTAAAATTTCATATTATTAAAATTCCTCTAAAGGAGATAGTTCATAAAATCCAGGAGTCTCCAGGGCAGTTAATTCTCTGGTGTGTGACTAATTTCACCATACAAGCCTATTCTCTAAATAAAGCAAGATAAAGGAAAAGAATAGATTAAATATTAGTATCAATATGTCTCATGCTGAAATACCAATAGATTCTCATGTTACAGTGAGAGGAATCATGCATTGTCCTCATTTAAGCCCACATCTGCTTACATTCCTGAGGAGACATTGGACTGTGTGCTCTTTTGTGACCCGCTTAGCTGACTGATTCTTGCAGATAATTTAAAGTCAAAAGTTCATTTAAAAATTACTTTTTTAAAGCAAAGCCTCTGACACCTATTTTTCCGTGTTTATAGAAAAGTAAGTTTGTGACTGCTTTCATCTAGTTGGAGGGACAGTGTTGTTGTGAAATGTAGTGTGAAGCTTCTACTTAATTTGTAAAAGAGATAAGATTTCACAAAACTAAAACTGTCCAAATATTGATGAAATCTTCCCAGAGGAGAGAAACCTAAAAGAGTATCTGAAACCATCTTAGAGAAATTATGAAGAGAACTGAGGAAGAATTTAAAATGAGATTTAAACTAGTCAAATGCCTGAGGAGTGGCTTGTAGACAGATTGCAGAGCCACAGAGCTAGACTTAAAATATTTTTGCTCACCCAGAAAAGCTGCAAAGCATCTGACAGATCCTGAAATTCAGTTCTGTGTACACATCAGATTGAAGAACCATCAGCAATTTCACTGTCATAGATAAGGGAGAGACAGAAAGAAAAATTTTTAAATTAGTGGAAAGCTTTGGCCATTGAAGAATGTTTTGTTTAGAGTGAGCTGAGTAAGAATGGAGGAAAAAATTGTTGGGAGGGAGAAACGACTGTGGAAACTATCTGTCTGAATAAAAAGTGAAGGAAGCCAGAGAATTTAAGACAAGAGATGTCTAAAACTTCCATTTTTCAGCTCAGATAAAGAAAATAAGACTAAATCAATGGAAAAATTTGCTTTTAATGGAAAGCAAAACTCATCAGTTTTTCTTTAACCTCAATATTATATTTCTACTGAATAATTTGAGAAATTAACAGGAACAAATATTTTTGGCGAGAGCTTTGAGGAGTGCAATAAACAATATTATGCCTATAAAGAAAAACCTTAGTTAAACAGATCTGGCACAAACGTTCAATATGCAGCTTGGATCCATAAAACATCTTCTGTAACTCTGGTTCTTCTAATAGAAATGAACAGGTGTCTGGGGAAAGAAATCTTTCTAAAAGATTTGAAAAAAAATCACTAAAAGATTTGAAAAAACCACAGAATCACAGACTTGTTAATGTTGGAAGGGACCTCTGGAGATCATCCAGCCAACCTCCCTGCCAAGGCAGGGTCACCTGGAGCACATTACACAGGAATGTGTCCAGCTGAGTTTTGAATGACTCCAGAGGAGGGACTCCATGATCTCCCCAGGCAGCCCCGACCAGTCCAGCTCTACCACCCTCAATGTAAAGAAGTTCTTCCTCATGTTAAGGCACTTAATGCACTTCAGTTTATGGCCATTTGCTCCTTGTCCTGTCACTGAGCATCACTGAAAAGAGTCTGGCACCCTCCTCTTGATGCCCAGCTTTGAGATGTTTAGATGTATTAGTGAGATCCCTTCTCAGTCTTCTTTTCTCCAGACTAAACAGGCACAGCCCCCACAGGCTCTCCTTATAGGAGAGATGCTCCAGACACCAACTCATCTTTGTGACCTCCACTGGACCCTCTCCAGAGGCTCCTTGTCTTTCTTGTACTGAAGAGCCCAGAACTGGACACAGCATTGCAGATGTGGCCTCACTAGGGCTGAATAGAGGGGCAGGATCACCTCCCTCCACCTGCTGGCCACACTCTTCCCAGTGCACCCCAGGATCCCATTGGTTCTCCTGACCACAAGGGCATTGCTGGCTCATGGTCAACTTGTCACCCACCAGGACTCCCAGGTCCATCTCCTCAGAGCTGCTCTCCAATAGGTCAGCCTCCAACCTCTGCTGGTCCTTGGGGTTATTCCTCCCCAGGTGCAGGACCCTGCACCTGCCTTTGGCTGAACCTCCTTAAGTTTCTCTTCTGCCCAACTCTCCAGCCTATCAAGGTCCCACTGAATGGCAGCAGAGCCTTCAGCTGTATCACCCACTCCCCTAGTTTTGTATCATCACCAAACTTACTGAGGGTACATTCTATGCCTTCATCCAGGTCATTTATAAACAAACTGAGTAAGGCTGCACCCAGTATGGATCCCTGGGGAATGCCACTGACTGCACATCTCGCACTGGATTCTACTCCTCCGATCACGATCCTCTGAGCTCTGCCATGCAGCCAGTTCTTGATTCACTGTTCATTCATTCAACCCACATTTCCTGAGCTTACCTATGAGGATGTTATGGGAGACAGTGTCAAAAGCCTTGCTGAAGTCAAGGCAAACAACATCCACTGCTCCCCCCTCCTCAACCCATCCTGCCATGACATCATAGAAGGCTATTAGATTGGTCAAGTATGATTTCCCTTTGGTGAAGGGGAAATGTGTATTTCTGATTTATCCAGATACCTAGGTACTGCTTCTCAGCCAATATTGATCCTGAGATATTTAAATAGAAATTACCACTTTTGCCATTCATCTACAAAGTAGAACAATAGAATGCAAACAGACAAAGAACTAGATGAAAACTCTCACCGTCATGTGTCCTGCAACAAAACTGGGAGCTGTGGACTCCCTTGAAGGCAGAGAGGTCCTCCGGAGAAACCTCAACAAAATAGAGGGCTGGGCAATCCCCAACTGTATGAAGTTTAACAAGGGCAAGTGCCCAATGCTGCACCTTGGATGGGGAAACCCTGGATGTACGGACAGACTGAGGAATGAGAGGCTAGAGAGCAGTGCTGTGGAAAGGGGCCTGGCGATCCTGGTTGATGGCAAGTTGAATCTGAGTCAGCAGTGCCCTGGCCACCAGGAGGGCCAACCGTGTCCAGGAGGGCATCAGGCACAGCAGCACCAGCTGGGCAAGGGAGGGGATTGTCCTGCTCTGCTCTGCACTGAGGTGGCCTCACCGTGAGTGCTGGGGGCAGTTTTGGGACCCGCAGTTTATCTTTTATTATAAGAAAGATATTAAACTCTTAGAGAGCATCCAAAGGAGGGCAACAAACTGGTGAAGGGCCTTGAGCGGAAACCGCATAAGTAGTGGCTGAGGTCACTTGGTCTGTTCAGCCTGGAGAAGAGGAGACTGAGGGGAGACCTCATTGCAGTGTACAGCTTCCTTGTGAGGGGAAGAGGAGGGGCAGGCACTGGTCTCTTCTCTGTGGTGACAAGTGACAGGAACCGAGGGAACAGCCTGAAGTTATGTCAGGGGAGGTTTAGGTTGGATATTAGGAAAAGGATCTTCACTCAGAGGGTGGTTGGGTGCTGGAACAGGCTCCCCTGTTCCTGGGGAAGTGATCACAGCACCAACCTGATAGAGTTCAAGAGTGTTTGGACGATGCTCTGAGGCATGTGATCATGGCTGACTTCTGGGGTCGGTCCAGTGCAGGGCCAGGAGTTGGACTTGATGATCCTTGAGGATCCCTTCCAACTCAGTTTATTCTGTGACTGTGATTCTATGATGAAAAAGCATTGGAACTTGTTACTAATTTCAGTGTCTTGGAAATATCAGTGTCTTGATATAAAATAAAATTACAGGGGACCATAGGGCTCTGACATGCAGTGCGCTCTGGTGTCCCTGCATTATGGGACAACCAGAGCAGAAGCACCCTGCTGCCAGCACCAGGCAGGTCCCCAGAGATGGCAGCTGCTCTGAGCTCATCCTGAGGGAGCAGCATGTGGCAGCATACCGGGGATGGGTGCATGTACAGACCCCAGGCATTAACCTCTTCTGAGGGCATGACACTGCCAGAATACTGGTCAGTGGTCTGTGACTGATTGAGATCAGCCTTTGATTCACCATGGACACTGTCAATAAAATATGCCAGTTTTCCAAAGGTGTTTTTTTGCACCTGATCCACTGTATCCTAGGCTGCATCAAAAGCAGTGTGATCAGCAGGTCAAAGGAGGTGATTCTGCCCCTCTGCTCTGCTCTTATGAGTCCTCACCTGGAGTGCTGCTCCAGCTCTGAGGTCCTCGGCACAAGAAAGACCTGGGCATGTTGGAGTGATTCCAGAAAAGAAGCACTAAGATGATCACAGATCTAGAGAAGGTTTCAGTGGGATCTCACTGCAGCATTTCAGTACCTAAGAGGGTAGATCTGAATGCAACTTCTTGCAAGGGTATGCAAAGGAAAGCATTCTATCATTCTGTGGTGTAGTAGAATACCAGCTGCTAAAATCCTCTACCAATTAAGCAAACAAAAAAGTGATTCAAAGACAAATGAAAGCCTAAACCAAAATAAGAGGATTATAGTTTCAAGTCAAATTGGGAAAAGTATCACATATGTAGAGTGCCATATCTTAGCCTGTTAGAAAGCTGTCAAAAATATTGCTCAGTAGAGACAAGACAAAAATCACATTTTAGTCTTAAACAGCAATGTTTGGTACCTGCTTATCTGGTACTAAAAGCAACATATCATGGACTGTCTTTAAGGGATGATTCTTCACATGATTTGACATAAACAGGCAAACTCTTGTGTATGTCTGTATGCCTTTGAGTGTATGTGTAAGCATGTGCATCTATGAGTTTGTGTGTGCATTCACTTACACATACGTGTTTGATAGAAGGATGGGTACAACAGCCATGTCAACTACAGCAGCTGCTTTGTAAACGTAAGCAGCTGCTGCTCTCTCGGGGCATGAAACACATCTACTGCACCTGAAGGTGCGAATATTCCTTTAGCCACGTCAGACGCTTCTCTTGATAGTTAATCTGTGGCTCCACATCTACCACCAAAGATACAGTGTTGTCATAATATAAAGTATGCAATTACCTGGGCATTAGAGTTTTAAAGTATTTAACCACTTTAAGTGGATAATTATCCATTAATCTGAAAATAACATCTGATTGCCTACTGCTGAATTCTGCAGTAATTATATGTTTATCCATATTATAAAGTAAAATAAACCTTTTAAGATAATAGCTTGTTTCTTAATAAGTTTACAAATACATCATCCACTATAATTTCTCAGACAAGTTTTTAATTTTTTCTTTGTAGAACTGGATGTTTGAATGAGCCAAAAATTTAGTGCTAATGTCAGTTTTAGCACATTGCAGTAGAAAACAATCAAGGGGAAGCCACATTGTCCTGGGTTATCTGTATTCTGATTACCATCTTCATGAGCTGTTAAAATCGGGTGTGGCAATGTTCCCTGCCTCCTCCCTCTGGGCTATCTGCTTTTAATGGCCCATCAGTGCCTTATCTCATAACTCACCATCCCATTGTGAGATGCTCCGCCCAGGGGGAAGGAGCCAAGCATTCCTACCTGGATAAAAGATTGAGAGTTTTGCAACAGAGACAGAGCCTTTTCCCACTGGATTTCCAGAGGACAGGAGCTGCACAACCACCACTGGACTCTCCAAGGATGACCAGACCTTTTCTACAAGATCACTGCTTCAACAGGATTACATCTGCCAATTCAGGAGGACTGCAGCCACCGTTTAATCGGACTGCTACCAACACCCTGTGACAACAGGGTGTCAGGGTATATTTCTGACTCTGTCAGTGGTTTGGTTTGTTTTGTTTTGTACTCTTGCATTTGTTTTCTTTTTCTTTTTCCTAGTAAAGAACTGTTGTTCCTATTCCCATATCTTTGCCTGAGAGCCCCTTAATTTCAAAATTCTAGTAATTTGGAGGGAGGGGGTTTACATTTTCCATTTCAAGGGAGGCTCCTGCCTTCCTTAAGCTGACACCTGTCTTTTCAAACCATGACACACATCCATTCATATTTTGATACACTAGGGATACTGAAAGTGGTAGACTGTAATGGATCTTATGGGAAGTCTGTTCCTTGCTTTTCTGCTTGTTCATTTTGTCAACTACTCTGTAAGTTCCAAGGTCAGTGACAAGTTAATGTCCTATCAAAACGATGTTATGTTTTAATAAGGGACATCATAGTTCTGTGATGTAAGAATACATTTCCTGATTCTCTTTATGAAGCCTTAGCCTTTATTGAGGCAGAGCTTATAAAAATTTACAGCTGTGGGAAATTTCAGTAGTACTAGGAAAGATCTCTCATGACTCCCATTTGGCATTTTTACCTGCTTCAGTGTGAGTGAAAGGGTAGTTGGACACAAAGTAGATATGACATTGAACAATTCAAAAGTACAATACAACACATAGATTATGCAAAATCATTCTCTTACTTAACATACACACAAGTAATGGCAAAAGTAATGCTAAAAGTTTCCAGAATTTTACTGTTAATGCTGCACTCAGGACAAAGAAGAAACATAGGAGAGCAAAACACATGAGACAAAAAAAATGTGTAGTGGTTTTGTTCCCATTTTTTATCTTCTCTGAGGTAAGAATTAGGAGGAATGCAAAGCAGGCTCTAAACTTTAAAGAATATAAAGAAGTTTATTGCACAGAACTAAAAGGAAAAAAGGAGTAATAAGGGTCAGAATAAACCTTCAGAACACTTCTCCTCCCTCCATCCTCCTCCCTCCTCCCACTTACAATATAAAGACACAAACTTGGGATTATTTCAGTCAGTTTACCACCTCTATAATAGTCTTTCATCAGTTAGGGCAAGAAGTCTCCTTCGCCCATGCTATGGGGTTTCTCCACAAGAAACAATATTCTCATGGCTTTAATGTCACAGCACAACAGCTGCCCAGGGTGGTTTTCTGTTGGCATGTGAGAGTCCCTTCCCTCAACTTACAGCTTTTCCCACAACTATTTTCAAGGGTTCAATCTTAGTGAATGGGGTACTATTTTAAGGATGAGCTGTTCAAGAGCGAAGGTTCTCTTCATCGATCTCTGGGATCACTTTCATCTCTAGGAACAGAGGTCTTCTTCTTCTTCCCTCAGAGCAAGGGTCTTCACTTCAGCACTATCTCTCTCTGTTCAGGCTTCTCACTGGATCACAGCTACTTCAACATTTGCTTATTTCAGCACAGGCATCTTTACTCGTGGCAGTTAAATGTTCTACCCCCCATGCTTATCACGAAATTACAAGGGATTCTCTGATGTATCATAGTCCATCACCACAGCTTTACAAAAGAATTTCAGGTTCTAGGTTTGAAGCATCTCCTCTCTCTCCTGTCTCTGGGCTTTAGGTCTTTCTTCTTCACTGACTTGAGTGTCTCTATCATGGTGTCTTTTTCATGCGCCTTTGCCTTTCCCCTTCCTCTGACCTAGGGGAGGATGGATGTCTGCAGGTTTCATTTCTTCTAGGGAACTTACAGTGCTGAAAGGGTTAATCTTACCCGTGCCTGGGCCTTGCAGCTGGAACTTATCTTTTGCTGATGGTCACATGATCTCTACCAAATGGTGGCTGGACCGGAGAGGGGGCCATCCACGCCACGGGACCGATTTGCACAGAGCACGGCCATGATCTTGCCAAGCCGCGCTGGGAGGGGCCGGGCCGCATGAAGCCATGGGCCATGGCCCAGCCCCACTGGGCAGAGCGGCCAGGCCCAGTCCAGCCTGCTGGGCCAAGTGGGCACTCCAGTTACCTGTCCAAGGACAGGAAGCAAGAGAGCACTTCCCACGCTTGTTCGTCTTTAAATGTGTCTTTTACAGAGGCGTGTCCAGCTTCTTAAGTGGCTTAACAGAGTTGTGAATATTCGAATTAGCCAATTGATTAGTTCTATCAGGCCTGGAGGAGGTTACAACAGCCCCTTGCAAAAAATATCACTTCCGTGGCCAGTGAAGTTTTTTTTTCCTTAACTAAAACTCTAAGCTGTGCTAACCCCTGACAAAATGTTATTAATATTTCAGAATAAGTTTTCTCTTTGAAATTAAGAAAAGATTTAGGCGAAAAGTTCATTCCATCTGTTAAAATACGTACTTTCTTAAAATAGAAAAGAAATCCTGAAATAAACTTCTTCCAAAAGCAGCAATATTGATGCCTACAGACTGAGTGTACAGAGAGCAACAGAATGATTTTGGGTCTTAGCAATTAGACTTCCTTATTTTTATTAATGTACTGAATTGTATTTATGAAATTCAAAGCTGCCACCAAGATAAGGCAGACTAAAAGAAAAATAAAGAGACTTAATAAAAATGCCAAGTGGTCTTGACAGATAGAAGGAAAACAGAGTCCTGAGTAGGGACAAGCACGGTGCTTTATGATGAGCACTAAGCAGCTGCATAAAGATAACATGGGGATTACCAGTAAAAATCTGGCTACAGAGATCACAAACCTGTATGAATCAGTAATTTCATGCTGATGCAAAAAAGGCCAAGTTTGTACATATCTTCCTTGGAAGCATAAAGAATAATATGTCCACAGGGAAAGGAAAATATTCTTTACATCTGAGGGAGATGATGGAGAAGATTTACCCACACCTAACGTCAGGACTCCAGTTCAAGGAAAGTGGTGCCTGAGAGAGAGAGAGACCAGAGGAAGTCATGGTTATATGCTATAGACCTCTGAGCATGCTCTGTAAAGCAGGCTTTTTAATGAACGAGAGATATTTAGTCTGAAAAATAGTCTAATAAAGATACAACAATCTTCTCATGCATAAAATATTGCTGAAAAGACTACTGCTCTCAGTAATCATAGGACAAGAAATAAGAAGCTTAAATTCCAGCAAGGGAGGTTTCAGATGGATGTGAGGGACAGGAATAATGAAGTATGAAAATGGATTGTTTAGAGAAGTTATGGACTTTCCTCATAGAAGACTCACTAGAACTGGCTATCCTGGATTCCTAAGGCACTCAGTCTTATGTGACAGGTCTGTTCACCTGTCTCTGATCCACCAAACACATTTGGCTGGTGAGTATAGGTCTCAAAGATATTTCATTTGGTTGCAGGAAGATACATTATGGGCAAAGGTGAAAGATTTCGCTAGAACTCCCTACGTTGTGGGGAATTGAGTGTTTTGAACTCAGCCTTTTCTAGAACAAAGACACTCTCTGTCAGATTAGATGTAACCTGTATACAAAATCTAGTTTCGTTTTCACTGATTCTACCATGTCATGGGTAGACAAAAGGTTTAAAAGGCATGTGGAGTTTCAGCTCTATGTGTGCTTCAGTTTTGACTGTTTATAGCTGTCCTAGCTGACATTCAGATCAATCTGAATATAAAAATTAAGGTTAAATTGTGTTTTTAAAGTATTTTCTCATCCGAATTAACTTTCTGCATGTGCTTGTTCTGTGATGCCTTTTCCCCTAAATTCTGATTCTTCCTCTGTGGGATTAGAAAATCTGAGAAAACCACTACCCAAATCTTTCTGCATTGTCAAGCATTTTCTCATCATCAGGAGGACAATAATATCTCTGAGTTGTTCTGGGGTGGGGGCAGGATGATCTGTTATGCGTGTTGCATATGTCTGGTCTCCTAGGACCTACTGTGTTCATGATGATTTATCTCAATCCTTTCTGTCATTTTCCCATTAAGCAGCCATGACTAAATATGAGAGTTGTATAATCCAGCACTTATATTAGAGCAAATGGCTATATATATATGGTACTCCCCAGTGCCTTGATCAGTATAATGCCATACACTTTTCAAACACAACTAACCTTTTTTATATTTTTAACAAATAGTACACACATTCACCCTTCCCTTCCCTTCCCTTCCCTTCCCTTCCCTGAAATTTCCCTGAAACTTCCCTTCCCTGAAACTTCCCTTCCCTGAAACTTCCCTGAAACTTCCCTGAAACTTCCCTGAAACTTCCCTGAAACTTCCCTGAAACTTCCCTTCCCTTTCTTGATTTGGTTGTCAGTTATAGCTGGATATATATATATAGAAGGCTTCTAACGCTAATGTGATACATTTAGTTTTATTTCTAAATCAATAGCCTGAAATCAGAAGAGGCTGAATTAGCAGTATTTTGCTCCCAAAATGTAACAGTTAATGACTGCATTACAGAAATTTTGTATTATACCAGCTGAATTCTTTATCACTTACTGTTTTATAGGAGAAAAAAACATATAAATGTTGAAGACAAAATGGGAAATAACTAAGTTCTTATTATTTAACTAGTTTTCATCTGCATAGTATTAAAAATGTTTGTTCTCACAGACAAAAATTTTCCTTTTATTTGATACAGGTAAGAATAACCCTGTGCTGTATATGTGAGCATGACTGGCCATTTCTTTGAACTTCTGATGACTGTTGAAAACTTCCCTCAAACAGATGATGAGGTGTCAAAACATGAAATGGTAATTGACAGTTCAGAAAAGAACACAACTTGTGCTCCAGGTCCCTCAGCCAATTGTCCCAATCTCCCAAGGTCCCTCTTGATTGTCTGAAGCCTTCTTGTTGCTGCCCACCTGGAAAGCCAGTAGCAGGTAATAATCAGTGACCCATAACAGGCTGGGAAATTCCTTGTTGATGTCCTTTACCCAGACCCCAGGAAGGCAACACACCTCCCCAAGGGTTGGATCTGGTCGGCATATCGGGACCTCTGTTGGTTTCAAAAGGCACGCACCAATGACTACTCCCTTCCTTTTGCCTTAACTGAGGAGGTTTTGATACAGGGGGTATCACAGCTCAGCTGTAGGTGACCCTTCCAAACCAAATGGACCTTCAGCCTCATTCTCATTTCCCTGATCCTCACATTCCAGGGCCTGACACCTACTGCATAATGGCACTTGTGAATGTGACATAGGTTGGAAAGGCATGCACCTGGTGACCTGAGCAGACACCAGTTTTCATTCCCCTCCATCTCTCAAGGTGCCCTATTTCTGCCTGGTGGTGAAAGGGTAGGGGATCCATTGCTTCTTGTGAAGTGGATGGCAAACGAGTTTCTCTAAGGCATGGTAGAGCGTGGCTCCACCAGCCAATTTCTTCCTCAGAGTTCCTAATCCTTCTCAGTGTTTCTACTTCATCTCTCAGCTCCTCCACTAGGCTGAGCAGATTGCGGACCTGATTGCACCTCACACAGCTGTTGTGCCTGCTGTCCTCAGAGAGCAGCACCAGGCTTTGGCACCCCCTGCAGCCCGAGATGTGGACAGCTACTTCAGAGCTGCCTCTGAGTCATGACTCTACCACTTCCCACTTGGGAGCAGGAGAGCTGGGGCACTTCTCTGTGCTCTAGTTTCAAGGTCTTGCCATGAGGGAAAGCTTACCTTGCTCTTCACCATGATCCTTTGCTCCAGAGAATTTCTGTCCATGCAGTTCACTTCAGAGTCTTCACTGAAATGGTCTCTTCTGTTTCCCAACCAGGAAAAAAACCCCAGAGCCTTTGAGCAGGGAGGGAAACAGGCTTTCCACACTGGATGAATGCACCAGCTCTGCAGGCATGGCCACAGCATTTATCTGCTGCAATGCTCACTACAGCACCGGGCTTTTGGAAGCACCTGGTAACCTCAGCTCCACTGACAGGGACATGTGCTGCTGCACAGGTGGGTTATCAGTCCTGAGAAGTCTGGACCCATACATGCAAAAGGGTGTCAAAATCTTTCCCTATGCTGTTTGCAAACATATATATATGGTTAGGGGTTTCAAGCATACTGCCTTAACTCTTGTACAGAGAGACAGGGGAACAGAACTGATAGACAAGTTCAATTTACTTAAATATAAATAATGCCCATCACTCACATTGTATGGCCTCAAAAGTTGTTTTGTTTTGTTTGCAGCAAAAGATTTCAGGCCAGAAAATTATGACTAACCCTGCTTAAATTACTTAGAGAGCTTTCTTCCAGTGTAACAGTCTAACAGTCTGCCTTTTTCTTCTGTAAGATTAATATACAACCATAAGGAGAAAAAAAACCCCAAAACTTTTTGGTGGAAAATAAGAGTTAATTTATAGTTCTGTATTTAGTTCAAAGCATGCTTGAGATTAATTACTAAAATATTTCACTGTACTGATATAAACTTGATTATATTAAGTTCTCTTAATTTAGGAAAAAAAAAAAGTATTTTCAAGCATCCTACACTATTTGTTCACAGAACTATATGAAACATGAGAAAAATGAGGATTTCTAAATATTAGGTTTCAAGAAATTTATACAGCTCCTTGTGATGTTGTTTCTCTAAAATCCCTACTCTTCCAAAATTAAATGCCTGCCAGTTGACACCTGAAATACAGTATTGCCATTGGGGATACTGATAGGTAAAGCTACCAACAACACAGTGGAGTAACTATTGTAGTTTCAACTGTGACAAAATTTCTGCTATCACCATTACTTTTTGGCAAAGCATAGAAATCCCTTGCTTGCCAAAGTACTTTCAAGGTCAGTGACAAAGCATTTACTGTGAATTCCAGAAGCTGTTTTTATTTTAATAACATTTCTGACAAAAAATAGCCTAGTTGCTACACTTAAAAAACCCACAGAACCTGTCAGCAGGTGGAAAAGTACAGGAGTAATAGTTTGGAGTAAAAAATTAAATAAAATATATTAAGAAACAATGAAAATTTATAGAAAAAGTATTTAGTATTTATGACTTCACTTGTCATTTACTCCCTCTACAATTCTCTCTATTCTGTTCAAAAGATAGAATTTATATTTTTTTCCAAAATTTAAATGACACCATATAAAAATCTATTTATAACAGTATGCGAATCCAAGGGAAGATTTACTTGGGACTTAATACACTTTTGGGACCAAGTGTTGAACCTATGAATGCTCTGGAGGCATATGGTAACAATTTTGTAAAGCAGACATTGTGTCTTAGTACTGTAGTTAGATATATAATGGAGTACATGTGCTTCCTTCTCAGACAGTGATTAAAACAATTTTCTGACCTTTGAAACAGTAATAATTAGTGCTATTGTTTTTACACACCAAAATTAAGAAATACTGTAGCCTGTTAGTTTGAAGACAAGTCTATGACAAAGTAGTCAGAAAACACTCTGCTTGAAAGGCAACTATACATTTAAATTCTTTACAATTAGAAGAAAAAATCATTTTTAAAAGCAGAATACACCTCACAGAATACTTAGAGGGCCAATGTAACTGCCTTTCCTAACTCTGCTTTTAGTAGATTCCTGCATCAGAAAATGGTGGAATTTTAAGGGCTTGACTTAATTTTGCACGGCCATAACAAACCCTTCTTGGCCTCCTCACTGACATTATCTGTCTTTAGAGAGATCATTTTACTGAAGGACATGCATGCAATTGCAAGAGACAGCCTTTCTTTTAGTGGTGATCAGGGATCAGAGTATAGTAACTTCTCTCAGTTGTTTTCTGGAAAATTTTTTATAAGCTCTGAGGTTGTACTGAAAGGCACAGTACTAGAAGGTTACAACAGTTTAAGTGTGAGGGCTACGCCCTGTTTAGAGAAATATGTCTTACATTTTTAATGTGTTTATGAAGCTATTTGTGAAGAACAACCTGATATAAGTTCTGCTTATTCAGACACTAGAGGAGAAGGTAAGCTATACTGGTTTTCCAAGTCTCCTGTTGGTTTGACTGAGTTTTCTTAATGGAAAAAAAGAGACCCTGTGTGAGATCTTTAAGACGCGCTAGCAATGGGGGATGAGACAGGTGATATGGCTCCCCAAGCATGAAGAGTGCAGAGGTGGATGCAGACCAAAGAGACTGCCCAGACTGAACGCTGCAGGAAGCTAGAAAGCAAAAAGTACCATTTTCCTAGAGGACTCTAAGAGTAGGTATTCAGAGCTACTGGTACAACACTAGATTATCACTGATGTTACAAATAAAGCCAGGTGGGATATACAATGTCAAATATCCTTTCGTTTGCAAGAAAGATCTCATATGATCAAACACAATTGTATTTTTGTAATGAGACTGGATCTTATTTGTCCACAGTACGATTTATGTTTTTCTTAATTAGGAATGATTGACTTCAGCTTCCAATAAAACGCTGAGAATCTGAATAAAAGACCACATATTAATCTTGGAATGGAATAGATCTTGCAGGTGACTATGATGTTAAAATGAAAATATGAATTTATTCATTTTCCAACATAAAGATTGTGAGTAACCTCACAGACTTGACTTCCTACAGGGAATTCCTACAAATGTTCTTAATGGAGTCTGGTGGCACGAATGGTGCCTTGAAATACGTGGTGTTCCTTTGCTCTCAGCTGTGGAGGAGAAAGACAGTGTTCAAGGCTTGTCTGTTCAAAGCTAGCTTGAACTAGCTCTTGCTACTGAACCACTCTTGCTTTTTGACTTTTGAATACCTTCAGCATTACAGTGGTAGTTCAGTGTACTGTTCTCATTTTACATCACCTTTGTGAGCTGATAAAAGTTGAACATGCATTGAGTTTTAATAAAAAGATCAGGCAGGGATGTGAATGAGATGATTTCAGAGACTGCCATTGTGACTTTTTAACATCAGGATAATATATTCCTGAATTGTGTACAAAAATGCTGCCTCAAACTTTCTTCTGAAAGAAGAAAAGAACTACTTCCTCTAAATGAAAATGAAGTTTTATTTTTACATTAAAAAACCTCCAAACCTCATCACCAAAAACAAAACAAACCATGCCCAGGCCCTGCAAAATATAGTAAATTTCAGATGTTTCTTCTAAAACTTCTTGGGTTTTTTTCATTTTCTGTACTGCTTCTTCATGTAAAGGCAGAATTCTTATATATTTTATTTTGGAATGCAGCAAAGGGTCAGTATGTAGCATGTCTACCTTTCTCTCACTTCTATCTGTATGGTCTGTAAGCACCACTGCACAGATGTAATCTGTTGGCCATTTCATCAGTCAGAGGTATTGTCAACATAGAAACAGGCAATCTGTTTGCCTGCAGACATCTTTCAAAATCTGTAACTAAACATAATTGTTGCTTTCTCCTAGGAGGTAAACATTTTTAGGAAAATACAAAGGAGAAAAAGCCATTAAAAGCTACTGCCACTCTTCACATCTAGGTTAATGTTTTAGGTTCTCCACCTGGATTCACCTGACACAGTCTGACAGAACCTTCAGCAGTAAAGAACAGCAACTGTTTTTCTTTGACTGACCACAGAAATTGTGGGATTTCAGACATTCTCAACTAGGAGGCATGAATGCACTACCTAAACAGGCAGTTTTGGCTGCCCTCAGTTTATTTTTCAAATAGGATAGAAACTGTCAAGTAACTGTGGCCTTTCAAAAACAGATACATATGTATATATGCCAAGTGAGTAGAAGATTTTACCTCTCCAAGACAAAACACCAGCTCTTTTTTAGAGTTTATTCCAAAACCTGCTCTTTCTCATAAAAAATAGCGCAATAACTATGTCCTGGGGTTCATTAAGCACATTATTGCCAGATGGTCAAGGGAGGCGATTGTTCCCCTCTGCCCTGCACTGGGGCAGCC
>WEIT01000138.1:0-20018 GCA_013389985.1 Dryoscopus gambensis
ATAAACTAAAACACAAGAAGTTCAGCCTCCACATGAGGAAGAATTTCTTTAAGCTGAGGGTGGCAGAGCACTGGCACAGGCTGCCCAGGGAGGTTGTGGAGTCTCCTTCCTGGGAGACATTCAAAACCCACATGGACATGTTCCTCTGTAACCTGATCTAAGTGATCCTGCCTGGGTGGGGGACTTAGACCGGATGATCTCCAGAGGTCCCTTCCAACCCTAACAATTCTGTGATTCTGCGAAAGATGTAATTTTGGAGAAAATTAAGCCTTGTTGGCTTTTTGCAAGTGAGCAACCTGTACATTGAAATAACAGGCATTTGAGATCATTCAAACTTTGATTTGATTCTTTAAAGGGTAAATTTGCCACTGTTTGGATGAGAATAAATCAATTCTAGTAGTTGTGTAAGGGGCTTTTTTCCTTTTTTAATATGGGCCTCCCCAAAAATTAACAAATGGCCTTAGAATTTTTAAATATTGTAGTTTTACAGTCTCCAGAACCAGGGACATCTCCAAATCATCCTCTCCTTATCTTATTGTGTGGAATTCACCCACACTTGAAGGAATTTTTTGTGGAGATCCAGGGACCTCCACCTACTGCTCTAGCTTCTGGCAGCAGGAGCCTCTGGTCACAGGTGCTGCTATATTTTTTTCAAGAAACTCAAATGTTGGCATGTAGGAACTGGTGCTACCTTAAGGGGCTTGGGAAGCTTTTGAGGAATTAAAACTAAGCATCCTTTGGCCACAGGTGAGAAGGCAGTATGCCATAATTTTCTAGCTAGACTAAGTGGGATTGCTTGGTTGTTTTCGAAAAGGTACATATCTGAGTACAATATTAATGAGACAGTCAAGAAATGCTAATGCCATTGTTTTCCAAGTTAACAAGTGTGGGTGGAGAGGAAAACATTACAAAAAAAATTATATCAATGAAACTGAGGAATTCAATTGTCATTTTACTTCTGTAGGTGGCCTTTCTGTAGAAAATCTCAGACATATTAGCAGTGAAATAATTTTTCATCTGTCCTTTGAACAGCAGATTTCTGTCTCCATCACTATCAACCTGGTACTTTTCATGAATCATAAAATCTTTTGTTTGCTTGTTTGTTTGTTTGTTTTCAACTATACAAGAAAAAGAAATGGTCATTTCAGGAATAACCATTCTGATTTTGTCTCAGAAAATGGATAGGCATATCCTATAATAAATCTTAACTGATCTTGTGTTACCAAAACAGATACAGCAAGTCCAGTGTGTTCTCCTATCCATCTAAACAGTATTTTTCTGTTGTGGTATTTCCTGACTGCACTGCTTGGTTCATTGAGAGAGTAGAATGATCCAGTGTAGCTCAGAAGCAAACTTTCTTCTATCAATAAGCGCTTGAAGGGTTTGCCAGATAGATAAACTTCAGACTGTACTTTTGCCTGAGGGTATCAGCAAATATGCCAGCCCAAATAACAGCAAACTTCACGATTAAGGTAGGGAAAAAAATTGAATGTAAATAGATGGAGGTTTCAAACAAAATGATACAACACTTTTTTTTTTTTTGCCTCTTGACAGCTGATAATTTATAACAACCTGCACTAATTTATTCCTGTTTCAGATTTCCTATTTCCCTCCTTCTCTCTCTTTCTATCCAGCAAATGATGCTATCCACAAAATTTCCAGCTTTACGGCAGTAATGCAGACCTCACCTCTATCGATGGCAGTAATGCAGACATGAGAAATACTGGTGTGAGGAGTGCAGGAGGTCACTATGAGAATATAGCTATACCAGCAACTTAAGCACACCTAAGTTTAGATACCCACACTGTTGGTACCGACTGGAACAGCACTCCCTGGCTCATGACGCCTTCTGACCAAGTCCAGGATCTCTCTGGGAGAATGGTTAAAAGTGTGCATGAGAGCATGTAACAGCATAGGTAAGCACTGAGCACTTTTGCAGGGCAGTGCCATTTCCTCGGGTTCAGGGAGCCACCAGGCACGGACAAGGCCAGTGTGCACCCAAGCAAGGCATGAGCACAAGGGAATGATAGGCAGAAAAATGGGGGATGAAGGCAGATAAAAGATACATCAATATTCCTTTATCTTTAGAGATAGTAAATGCTGTGGGGTACATTAGATGATGGAAAGATAAAACTAATAAAATAATTAATTTATAGAAAATTAGCCTCAAATACATGGATGAGTGCAATTAGAACTCTTTAGCTGTCAGATGGTGGTGAGGTTCTGGCATGCACTTCTAAAGAGTGCAAACTGCTTTCAAATGGAGCTGATTCAGTTTGAGAAGGTGATTTTCTAATGTGACTGAGAACAGAAGAGCTGCTGCATAGGTGGAATGGCTCCACCTAAATGCAAGGATATGTGCCATGGTGTACCTGAGCAAGACCATCTAAAGCCCCTTTGCCAAACAAGCTGACAGCCAACTGCTTTTCAGGGACATCCTTTTCTTACAGGCCAGTTTCTGCTGGCTCAGGAGATCAGCAAACAACATCCATCTGATTCACCTTCTAACTATCATGCTTTATTCCCTATATCTACATACAAGATCAATAAATCTGTGCTTCATTCCAAATTTTTAAAATGGTAAACTTTTAATGTATGAAGACACTCCTTTGATTTTATTTGATTGGTTCTTAGCTAAAGACCACAGACTGCCTTGCTCTATTGGTATGCAGATGTTATTCCTACGTGTACAGCCACGACCAGCTTTAAGCCAGCCAGCTTCATTAAGCCACTCCTTAGTAACTCTAATCCTGGTGTTATATATTCCCTCTTGGACCAGCAGGCAGAACCTGTTTTTCTCCCAGAAGACCAGTATTTTCTCTCAACTGTTTTCATTTCCATTTTTTAAAGCCCACTTGGGGAAAGGTGAGATTAATGTGGCCTAACTCTGTGGCACTCAACCATTTAGCTTTGCTAAAGCTCACGGGAATTGCTTGGGGCTGAAAATGCAGCAGTGCATGAGCAAACCTGATTGTGGGCTGAAAACAAAGTATCCTATGTCTTCTGCATTTACCTGATAACCGTAGTTCCATCTGGTCTTGAGGCCTTACCTTAAGGTCAGAATTGCACCCAACAAAATTGTAGAAGTGAAAATGTTTTAAGTATCTAAAAATCTGCATTAGTATAATTCTATCATCAATGTCACTGATACTTTTCCCACCTGTTAGGCACCTGGATTACCTCTGCTGTGCCATACTGCAAGTTTGTGTGTGTAATACACATATAGGATCAGGAAAAAGCATTCTAGAACTTCTAGTAACCAACAACAAAGTACCAAGAGACCTTTGGTGTAACCAAAGTATGCACCAATATTCTAACTCACGTGCTCAGGATACAGGATTCCCTTTCACAACTTGCTGCTGGATCACCCACTGTCTGGATCTTCAGCAGCCACTTTGCCTTAGCAAAATCTCCATTACTCTTCCGTAACTTAATCATGCCACACAAACAGTAATGTTTTTTAATGACTTGGAAATTTTCATGTGCTAACAAAAAGACCTGGTAACTTGTTATGACATTCTCTGGAGCGAAGGAAAGCTGTGCTTTGCAGTCCCTAATAGACTGCAAACCAATTAAGAAAATGCAACTTCAGCAATGCAATTTGTTAATTTCTTTTCAGATGATTGTCTTGAAAACACCCAAATGAGACCTCACTTGACCTATATTTAGGTAAACAAAGAGATAATTACTTCAAAAATAAAGTGTCGCTAATCTTGGGAGCATGGCAGTATTTTTGACAAAGTTGTCAACAACTGGACAACTCTTTCTGAAAAGTCAAGCCTGAGTGTGTGCTGTGAACAACAGTGCTGCAGTAAAAACCTGGAGCATCCTCTTGAGGGTGTAGTGAATAGAGTAAATTCATGCTGTATTAAAGCCCTAAATTAGACTTTGCACTGTCTACAAAAATGACTGTGAGTAAAGATGTGGGGGAAACCTGGAGAGGAGGAAGTGATGCATAAACAGGCAGCAGGAGCATGGATGCCTCAGCATTATCTTTCCAGGCTGATCCAAGACTCATCCCTTGGGTGTACTGCTGTCTTCCAACATCTCCCATCCAGCTGCAGGAAGGATGTGAACAGGTCCTAGAAAAGCACAGCACAGGGACAACCTCCCAGACGACCAACAAAGTCAGAAAGGGGAGAAAGCAATTGCAGTGCCCTGCAGATTTTTCCTTCAAAACACTGTAAAATTAATATTAATCCGCATGAGACATATGTCTTGGTATGTGTTTGTTTTCTTAACATATTCCAGATAGCTGTAGTGCTCTGTGAACATGTACTGTAGGGTTGTCAAGGCCCCCAGATGCTGGGGTTTTGGGGTTGAACACAGGGTAAATTAGTGCCAAATGTACCTTTCACTTTCTTCATGGCAATGCTACACTGTACCCCCATCTCTGAGCCACTTTCAACCAGCTTGTTCCTTTGGCACAACAAGCCATTACTGAGGCCAGACTGAGCATATACAGCACTTCTAGTCTTTTCTGACAGGAGGTTATGCTTTGGAACAACAAAGTGGAGTTACCTTTTTAAACAAATTTACCTTTCAGCAACGATTCCTGAGAAGGAGGCTTACTAAAAGTGCCTCACTTGCTGCAAATGCTGCATAATGTTTAATTTCCTCCAAATTTTCTGTAGTGTGTTTGTCTCTGTAATAAAATTCTCTACAGCAGGTGGATGCTTGATCTTACTGCTTTTAACCAGCAATTTCATTCTGGTTGAAAAAAGTTTGAGCAGCCAGTCAGAAATCTGGATTTCAGCAAATTGGTATTTCCATGCAAAACCCCACCTTGCTGTTTGACCTGCTCCACATTGCAGTCACTGACAATCTGGCCGATTTTTTGTGCAAGAAAAGTTGAACTTGCAATAGGAGAGACTAAACCATTTCCTTCAAGCACCAGGATAACATACTCCATTTTACAGACAAGGAAATGGAGCACGAAAAAGAAAAAAAATAAGTAATTTGTCCCAATACAAGAAGACAGGCTCAGAAGGAAATTTATCAAACATTATTTTGTTTGGTTTTGACAAGAGATTGTTTTATCAGCTTGACACTCACATAGTAATGATTTCTATAGTCACGATTTCAGGGAGCTGGAAGATGGAAGGATGGAAGATGGAGGTGAAAGATTTGAGGACTTATTTCCTCCAAAAATACAAAGATCCCCTAACTGCTAAAGGCAGGCCTGTGATTCTCTTTACTTGCATCTGACTGTGGCTCCTCATAAATCCCCTGATTAAATCTCAGAATTTTTGTGAAGACATACACAATACTTTCAAGAGGTTTAAATGATCTTTCTCCTACCAAGTGGAGTTGAGACATGTAATGACAGTATTTTTTTCTCAGAAAATTCTGATTTGCCAAAAGTAAAACATTATACAGCAAAATCTGTATTCAAATACCTTATTTTTAAGACCATTTTATAAAGTTTTGAAATTATCAAAATAAAATGTCTCGGGACTTTTGATGTCCAAAATTCCGCTTCTCCAGCTCAATGCTACTGTATTTAAAAATATAGCCAAATTAAATTCAAAGCCTTTACTCAGGGTGGGAAAAAAATGCTGCCACATCTGGCAACCTGTTCTACATAATTTTTGTGTGCGTCAATTACACCATGAAGCAAAGAAAAAAACAGAGCCTGTAAGCAAAATCCAGCACTTCTCTGTGTCTTCAGTAGTCAGTTAAAACAGTGCAAAATGGGTCTGAGCATTATTATGTGTTTATGAGTACCATTGTTCAGGAAAACACCATTACTTAACTAAAAATATGTTTTAAGGAACAGCTGTAGAAAGCTGGTTTTATGCCATCTGGAAAAAATGAAGCAGATTGATTCTAAGACATGTTTGTGACATTTGTAATGTAGATATGATGCTGTATGCATGCAGAAAACGTGCAGGTAATGGTTTTTCCTTGTGAGGATATGAGGCATTTCTTGGTGATTTATTGAATTCCTTCTCTGCAAAGGTAAGGAAAAAAATTATGAGGGTCTAAGTAGGGGAATAAATCTCCCAAAGGTGCTCTCTGCCCCTCAGTGCAGCACAGCCTCAGTGTCCCACCAAGGTGGCTTTTAGTGCTGGAGTGCATTCAGACACCATTAATCCCCTACTCATGGCAGTCCCACTTCACTGGTCTACCCACTCCACACTGAGCAGGCTGGGGCTGATGCTGCAGGAAGGGGGTGCAAGGAAACCAGATCCTTGTTTTCTGGCCATGCTGTTATCAGTCAGAATGGATGAGGGTTAACAAAACAAAAATAAGTATACCAAGGGGTATGTAAGGTCACCGTGAGTGACAAGCTGGGGTAAGACCTGGGCAAGTCTGGGAAACACATTTTTTTCCTGAATAACCCCATAATTGTCTTATCCACCCTGCTGGTATATTCATCTGTTTTAGTGGACGTTTACTGTTTCTGTCCTGGAGGCTGCTGACTAAAGTGATGGCCCTGCTCTCCCTTCCTGCCATATCCTCATCTCACTGAGGTCTTTGCAATGAAAAACCTGGTTGCAAGAAGGGCACCCGCGGTGTGCATGTGTGCATGAATGTACAAGTGCGTGCTCTCAGAAGATGCAGCTCACCCTGGTGTTTTCCCAGCCTCTCCACCCAGTGCAAGCAAAGCTTCAAGAACAGGCAGCCTGGGATGGAGGCTGTGTCCAAAACTGACCAAATCTTGTCTTTTCTCTGGCTTCACTTGGGGTAAAGACACAAGGAGGAAGCTCGCTCTCCTTTTCCCCTCTGCAGACCAAACCCGAACCAGAGAGATGAGAGAAATCCATGCGCTGTGCTTACCAGAGGCAGTGTGCACCCAAAGATGAGGCACGACTGGTGGGAAGGGGGCATGCTGTGACTTCTACCATTTCTTCTACCCACCCATGCTCTCGCCTGCAGCACCTGCCTGACCTCTGCCAGGCTGCAGGAGCTCACAGCATCTCTAAAGCACCATGCTGGCTATCTTGGTGCCTGGCTGCCAGGATAGATGCCTTTTGATTGTAGGCACTCTTGGGCAAATGCATTACCTGACATGTTGAGCATGTTTAGTGTAAAAACTCATTTCTGCCCCTAATCAGCAATAAATTTTGCCAGGAGTACATTCAAGTCAAGGGTTTGTCACCCCCTCTAAGGGCTGAACATGGGCTTCATCATGCCTATACATCTGTGAGAATATTTTCAAGTGCTTACACACATACATGCAGTAGAGCATCATAAAATGAAATGAAAACATTCATGCGTTCTGTGAGAGTAGGCAGACATGGGCATTATCAAATAATCTGGCTGCAGTTATAAATGTATAATAATATTTAAATTTACAAATCTGTCTGCTTATATCTAAAAGCCATTATTTACTTTGTACATAAAAGCACTTTACGTCATACACACATAATAAAGAAATGGAAAGTCTGAAATACTCTACAAGCATGGGACCTCATCACCTTCTAAGATTTAAGAAAGAAAAAGTTCACATGGAAAATTTAAACTTGGGCTACCAGGATGGATTAGAAGATCTAAAACGTATCAGAAAACTGAACTCTTTTATTTAACAGTACTCTTTGTATAATATGCTGTAATTCAACAGAGTTATACTTATCACAGTACTTTTTCTAGTGTAATTCAGAAGCATTTTGCAATGGCAATTCTCAGTGTGAACAGATTTCATCTAGTTTACTGTAAGATTCATGTTTCAGAGATACAATTCAAAATGTGATGCACAATCCAGTTCTATACATCCTGATTAGTACTTTTGACCTCAAGCATCATCGGTTATTTTTGAAGCCAATTATTTAGAATTTTTAGCATTTGCCATAATGCTCATCTCAGCTTCAAGGTGGATTTTATTAAGATAAAAATTTTAAAAGAGCAGCTATTAACAGTACACCCTCATGTAACAGTAATCAGTTTAGTGACACGGTGAGCAAAAGAAAGGCCAGAGAAAAAAAAATTTCTGTGTCCATTGACAATTTGGCCTCATGTGGATTTCTTCCTCATGGTCACCTGAGCTTGTGAAATATACAGGGACATTCCCTGCTTGAAGACTTCACTTCTATCCTATTTGGTTGCTCTACATTCATGAGGGCTCACAGATAAAGGACTGTATTCCACTCAGTGCTTAAAGAAACTAGATTAAAACTGGGATGAATGGGGGAGGGGGGAGGAACCAAACAAGCAAATCCTATTTTACAGCTGTAGTTCATCACTATTTCTGCACATTTTGTCTCCTGTGTTTAATAGTTACTTCTTCTTGCCTGCAGGAAGAGATGGTCTTTTAGTTAAAGTACATGACCTGCAAATCAGGACACAGCTTCTGTTTTCAGCTTTGGCACGTTGATTTTTTGGCTTTGGGGAAATTACTTCTGTGCTGGTTTTGGCTGCGGTAGAGTTAATTTTCTTCATGGTGGCTGGTATGGGGCTATGTTTTGGATTTGTGCTGAGAACAGTGTTGATAATTCTGGGGTGCTTTTGTTATTGTTGAGCAGGGCTTGCACAGCATCAAGGCCTTTTCTGTTTTTCATACTGCCATGCTGCTTGTGGAGACTGAGGCATGATCACGTAGAACAACATGTTTTCATATGTAATTGGGAAGAGGTTTTTACCTTGAGGTTAATCACAGACACTTATTTTGACATTTTTCATGTAAATAAGCTGATATTCCAGCAATCAACTGTAATCACACTGATAATAACCATTTTTTCCCTCATCAATAAATCAGTTTTACAATCTTCTGGGCCTTAGTGCAAAGGTGTGAATAACTGAAGTGCATACTGGAAGCGTTATGTAAGAAAAGGGGTTGATTTCTATAGTTCACTTTTACCACAATTTTTTACTCGGGGGTATATATTACAGTGCCCAGTCCCTTTACAAAACTTTCACTCAGCTCTGAGAATCAGCACATAGAAAATCCATTGAAGCTTTGGGCTTTTTACTTCTAAAAATTGACCTTAAGCTTACCGCTTGCTTAGAAAGTCCTGTATGTCTAAGCAGCAGTCTCTTGGTATCTCAAATGTTAAGTAAAAGATCCATTGTGTGACATGCTGTTAACCAAGGGAAAAGGAAGGAGATATCACTCCTTTAGATACAATGAGGAATATCAATCTAGTTATTTCCATTTTGCAAGCTTGCACGCTCTGTGGTTGCTGGTGGATTGACCTAGTCTTCAACAAAGCATATGTACAATTTTGAAATAGATGAGAAGAGCAAGACATGAAAAATTGTGAGGATAAGTGCAATAAGATGGATTTCAATTTCTAAATTTCAACTGCTTTGTTTAACCCTTCATAGTCCTGCAACTTGTCTCTGATACTCAAAAACATGATGTATTTTCTCCTATTTATTATTTGCTTTGGGCTACTGAAGAAAGAAAAATCCAGTGAGGTATGCCTCTGAGTCAAAATGGTCTTTGCCAGGAATAACAGCAGAGCTCTTGCACCAGTGCCTCATTAGTTTATGGAAAACAGGTCCCTAAGGAAATGATGGCGTGTAAATAAATTTAAAACAGTTTAGTCTTACAAGTAAAGGAGATGCCAGATTTTTAAAACAGTGGTGGCTCAGTGATGCCTTAACATTGCGTTCCACGTATCACAAATTTTAACTAGGTTCTCCAAAATGTTTATAAGCATCATGGAGTGACACAGTTACAGACTCATATTTTTAACCTGCTAAGTGCACATGTGCTCTTTGCCATCTCTAAGGGATATTTTTACTAGTGACAACAACCCCTGTTAGATATATCTGATAGAGGCACAGAAGAATTGCTCTGCCCCTTGACACTCCAACCCCACTCTGTTCCGCCCAACAAACTGACTTGCTTTGTGTTCATGGGACATACACAGACAGCACAGGGCCAGTTGAATAAAATCTTCTCTGGATGTCCAGGGAATTCAAACTTCTAGAAGAAATCCTACTGCCAACAGAGACTCACATGCAGATAGCTTACACAGGTTTCTGAAGATCCCATACCTGGAATCAGCCTAGTAACCACATCCAGTTCCTCCATGCCAGCTCCATGGATCTCAGCTGCTGATCTAGTTTGTGATGAGTTTTGCCATTTGGAAAGATCCTAGACTTGGATGTCCCCCTGGGAAAGGGTACCGAGATGTCCGAAAACCAGGTGCCAACTCCAACCTAGGAAGTGAGATTTACACACATATACCCAGGGGTCCTTACACAACTTGAGAATGCCATCTTTCAGACAACAGATGTCTGAAGATAGATGCAAAGGATTCATGAGTCAGACTTTCAGATGGAGCTACATAAAATATTGCCTAAAATCACATCAAGGTCATGTGAAATATTTGTTCAGGAAAGTAATTTAACAAAAGATAAGCAAAACCAGTGCCCAGAGGTTTAAATGAGAAAATTTCCAACGGCACAAAAAGACTAAATATATCACCAACACAAAATCCTTCAAAGCTTTTATGTGCAGTGGCAAATAAATGTCCTCTGTGGCAAACCCCAGCCAGGTCAGAGACAGCAAGAGAGAATACACCTTTGTTATGTTTCAGATGCAGGGAAAAAGGTGTCATGCAGCATCACTTAAATGAGCTACCTAAGGCCAAAACAATTCTGTGATATCCAAACCTCACATGCTACCACTGCAGCAACTCCTCTCATGTATTCTGGTGAAGCAATAATCCTGTCTTGTGTTATAAAATACAGGCAGGAGGTAGTACCTTATTCAAAGGTGATACTCACACACATTTTAAATTCTAAGTCTCAAAATTCATGGCAACTGTATTTCTGTGTCCATTAATAAGATACCCCTTATTGCTCAAGGCTTCAGTGTAGCAATCTGACAGCAATGGGCCCTGTTTCCACTTAACACATAGGAGCAGGATTACATCAATCATGAGCTGCCAAAAATTTATGAAGCAAAAATTCTCTAGAGAAAGGCATAACTTTATATAACTTTACTGGATATTTACATTTATAGTGGGACATGGGACTTCTCCATTAGCAGATATGTGTGAGAAAATATGTGAACCCAGCTATCCTCCTTGTGCCTGTACATCTGGGAAAGCTACTGCATATCAGAGATTTCATCTGAAGGCTGCAACAACTGTTTTTACTGGCTCTGGTCTTCCTATAAGCCAGTATCAGCACTGAAAATTTATTTTTACAATGTATTTCGCCATTTTGGAGATGGGAATGGGGTTAATGCCCATCACCACCACCAGGAATAAACTCAGTTACAGACATGTGACTATCAGGAGTAAGCAGCCATTCAGAGATTCACTCAGATCACTCATGTTTTATTTTTGACACCCAAAGATGTTCAGCACAAAGAATTCCCCAAGAGAGTCTCTGGAGCTCTAAGAATTAGGCACCTTTGGAAAAGCCACATATTTTTATGTGCTAATTTGAGCAGGAGAGCTTCATACTGAAATTTTTGATTGTGACCATGGACAAGTTTCCCCCTGCTTTTGCTACATGGGATGCAGAGCAGAGAGACAGCATGCTCCCACCATCCCCTGGGAGGAGCAATGCAGGTTGTCCAACAACACCTTCAGCCCAGGCAGGACAAGGAGGAGGGCTGGAAAAGCTCTGTCAGACCTGACAAGGTGGGACTTCTTAGAAGTGAGTTTTTGAGATATTGCAGGAAAGATTTTTCTGCAGGAATAGACACTGGTGTCTTGAGTGTTGCTGAATAAAAATAAAAAATAAAAGCATTTGAGAATCCTGTCATTTGTCCATAGACAAATGTTAAGTGTTTTCCTTTTCTCATTAGGATACTTTAGTTAGGACAGACTGTATTAATGAACATGCCCAGAAACCTCTGTGGAGGACTCCTGCCATCCTCAGAGAGGGGCAGAGGAGCCTGGCTGTGCCAGTGCTGCTCTCCAGAACAGCACTCCAAGCCTGGGCATTGCAACAAAATTTTATCTGCTCAACTAAAGCACTCAAGATGAAAGGAGAATCCTCCCAGGTCTGTGAGTGTCCTTGTAATCCAGTTGTATCTTCTCTGTCCAGCCTCATATTCAAGACTGAGAAGCACCATCACATTCTGGGCTAAATATTTCATTAGCACAAATGCAGTTCCCTAGAGAGTAGATGTTGTGCCCATTCTCTCTTATTTACCAGTCCAGGTAAAGAAGTGGTTGCCACTGGCATAAGAAGCACTGCCCTGGCATGCCCCAGGCCCAGAGCCATGCTTCAGGCAGAGCTTCCCTGCAGAGCCAGCCCAAAGCTGTGTACAGCCCCAAGCAGCCCTCCCATGCAGCACTTTTAGGCAGGCTGGCTGCTACAGACACAGGTCCAGCACACTAGCTAACATTCCTGAGGTCTTCACAGCTCCTTGTGTGCCTGAAAAGCCCTCCTGGTTTATCCAGCACTATTTGAGGGGACTGAGAGGGAGGGGCTGCCTGCCCTGCCTCTGGCAAGGCAGTAGCAGCAGAGCAGGGCAGAGTGGGTCAGCAGGCTCTCCAACACACTGCACTGCTGGATTTCCTATTACTCCATCTCTGAGGTATAGTGAAAAAGGTGCACAGTCTAGTGGGAGATAAATCCACCACACACACACACACACACACAGGAATAAGCCTAGTGCTAGGTTACCAGCAGGAGCCTGCTTCACTCCCGCTGACAGCTTGAGCACTAACTGATCCCACAAAAGCAGCCAGGGGTCTCCTGTTAGGTGACACAGCACAATAGCGAGCCATCCATCCTTTCCAGTGTTCTCAGGTCTTCAAACAGACTTGAGCTGGACTCAAGTTTGAAGGTAAGAAGAAGACTTTTAGTCAACTGAAGTAGCTATAGGGCAAATATAGTAACTGGTGCAGCATTACCCAGACATTAAGACAAGAAAATTGCCAGAAAACATGTCTGACTCCGAACTCCAGACGCGGAAGCCTGAGATAGCAGGTGATCCTTAAAACTGTAAAGGACACTTAATTTAACACCACTATAGTTAGTATGCCTAAACCGTAGTTTGAACCTTCATTTAAAATTTAACTAGAACAGTCTAACATATTCCAATCCTCAGTGGATTTCCAGTGACTAAATTGTACAATGAAATTGAATGAAAAGTGCTAGAGGTAGAACTCAAGGCAGTATTTGTTCCTCCTAATTTGCTTTTCTTTGTTATTTGGATTTAACTGTAACAATATTATATAAAACACTGGTACATGTTCAGTAATGCCTCTGGAACAAAAAAAGATGATGATAGGAGATCTCACTACAGCTTCTGCTATTAAGTCTTTGGGAGAGGTGGGAAGAGATTGCTCATTAAATAAGTGTCATAAAGCATTCAGCACTGACAGACTAGTTCAGAAGTAGAAAGTCAAAGGTTAATTATTCCCACTAGAAAAACATCCATTGCAGCCAAGCATTTATTATTGCCTACTGTCACCCTTCTCAGAAACCGGGGAGAAGTCTTGGAGAAGCTACAGAAACAAAAACAATAGTGATTAATCAGTACAGCAGTACATCAAGGAGTCAAGATGACAAGGCAATCCATAGAGCAGTCCTGTGCACATAGAGGAAAGTATCGGGAAGTTGCTTTTACTGTATCCGTGAGCCATTCACTAATGAGCATGCGTTTGTAGACCGAGTGAAAAAACAGGCTTTGAGTCTGTGTCAGCTGATGAAACAGTTAATAGAAAAATTAGAGTAATTTTAATTGCATCTTGAAGGTAACCAAAAAAAAATCACTTTTCCTACATTTTTATCTGTACTTAGAGTATCTAATGTGCTCTAGAACAGACCACACTGTAAATATTACTGAAAAGCAGAATCTGACTCATAAATTATTGGCATTCTGTGCCAGACAAGCTTGTACTAATGTTTAAAGAAGCAGATCACCTGGGAGAAATGTGTTCTACAAGTTGCAGGAGAAACTAGAGACAATTAATGGGCATTGGCTGTGCAGCACATATTGTTCCCTTGTTGTTCAGGCCAAAGTTGACTGCCTGCCAATAGATATAGAAGTAATTGTCAGCAAGACTTACAGTTACTTTTTCATTTGCACAGAAAAGTAGAAAGGTTGAAAGAGTTATGTGATTTGTTGAAGGTCTATGCTAACAACTGATCAACCATAGCATCCTGCACTGGTGAATGCTAAAGAACACACAACACAGACTTCACATTTTTCTTGATTCTGGAAGTTGTTCTTCAGGGCAGAAAGCTGAATTGCCTTCTGATCCTCAGCAACTGTTTCTCTTATTTTATACATCCATTAATAAAGTCATCCTTTCTGTTGCCAAACTATGCACCAGGAAAGTTCTAATTCTACCAGTGAAGGAAAAAAAAAAGTATTTTTTAGCAAGCTGCACTTTAATGTAATGAAATTAATGGCATGGTCTTTCAGCTTGTGGCAGAACTGCTAGCAGCTCCTGCACTGGCCATTCTTGTATGTGAATGTGGATGGGGTTATTTAATTAGACATGTTCAACTACAGTCTGATGATATCTATCTCCACTCTGCAAAAATATAAAATGGGAAAGTAAACACTCTCTGAATATCCAGGCAGTTGGCAAAAATAATCACATAATGGCAGAAGGTTAGAAGCATCTTTGCAGTCTTTAAGAAACCCTGTTGCCAATAATATTACATGGGCATGACCACATTTATCATTCAAGCATGGAAAACAGAAGATACAAATTATTCTGAAAGAACAAAAATCCAGAAATCCTGTGACTTTCTTCCAGGCTGCAAAGGGGATAAACAACAATTCAGGATCAATATGGAGACCCAGGCAGTCAGTCTGCAGATGTGCCTAGAAGGTACTAGACTGCAGAAGGATTCATAAGGTCTTCTCTTGGGTGGCTTTCTGTAATATCTCCAGAACCTTCTGCATTAGTATATGGAAGGCAATGAGATGCATCATCCCATCAAGGTCAAGGACATCCGTTACTGGACTACTTTTGCAAAAATGTCTGTACCTCTTTACTGGTTGCTTCACAGCTCCCCATGGACAGTCCCACAGCCTTCTCCTGGCAAATCCTCCCACTGGGGCTCACCGGAAGGCAGTGCTTCTGCCTTTTTTATTCCCAGCTAACACAGCATGAAACAAACTTTGGCTGGTTTGTAGCTGCACCCCGCTGGCTTGTGCTTCCCTTGTGCTCTGACAGTGCAAACTATGACACAAGTGGCTCTTTCAGCCTTCTCTGAACAGGATCTCCAGCTCCTGAAGGAGAGTGCAGTTTGTAAACGTGATTCTGAAACAGTCTGGTGCTATCCACACACGTTTGTGAAAACATTTCATAAGCCATTTCAGATGGAAGTAGGCTTAACTCTGTCCTCTAGCAGAGGTGAAGTTTTTGTCATGGCCAGTGTAAGCAGATCTTAACTTCAGCAGCAGTTAGTTGGGCTAATTTAGAGGCAACTCTAAATTTGTAGGATGAATCCACTGGGATTTGTATTCCCACCAGCATTTAATACTGTGGCAAATGTTACTCATTAGAGTAATTGCTGTGTGTTTGTCACAGACATACTACAGGCCAGACTCAGTAGGCTGGAGTTCCTCAGCAGTGCCAGCCTCAGAAATGATGGCAAATTTTATGTGTCAAATTAGGGGCAATAAGTGATGATGATGCTTAATAAACATGAAAATGGATTTGAAGATATTTGATGACATTTTTCAGTCTTCCACCCCAAGGAAAGGAAATGTGAAAATTCTAATTTAACCTCACACTATTTTGACTAGTCATGGGGTTAAGGGATCCCAGGGCTGATCCTGGACTCTGTGAGTCTTTTCATCATCTTTGCATTTTCTGGTGCATTTCATTAAAATGAGTAACAGAAGAAAGAGTACTTCAAGCTTTAGGTACAAAAATCAGTAGAACATAATACTCCTGTATGTTTAGGCTATAAAAGAGCCAGTCTGGACTCTTGAGACAAGCCTGACCAGTTCTTCCTCCAGAAATACCACTGTCATGAGGGGCAAGGGAAAAAAAGTCAGAGGTAGAAAATACATTTCTTCTCCACTGCAGAGAAAACTTTCCCTCTAGCAATGCAAATATCAATTCTTAGTTCAAATGATCAGCACTAATGGTCCATTGTCGGATCCAGAGGGTGTTCTGGTGGAGTGCTATAACCTCCCGAACTGACTCCAACAGAAAGTCGCTCGGCAGCCACTGCACTCACACAGACACGCACACTCCGGATAGCTTCTTCGGCAAGCCAATGGCAAAGAGGCAGGGAGGGTCTTTGTGTGGAATTCCACAGCACAGCTTTATTTGAGCCCCACACGTAAAGGAGCCCAGGAACCAAAGACCCTCGGGGAATGGAGGTTTTCAGATTATATAAGGAGGCAGGGAAAGCATCAGAGCAGGGGGATCAGTACATAGGTGGGATTAGGGTACAGGAGCCAATGGGAAAATCTGAGGGAGTGGTGAGGAACAAGGTCCAATAGGAGAGTGGGGAAGGGAGAACTTTCTAAAGAAGGAGCAGATAAGGTATAAGGGGGTGGGGAGGCCAACTGGGGAAGCAGAAGTGCAATACATTTCCATAACAGAACAGGGCATTCTAGGGGACGCTTGTTTAGTCACTTTAACCTGGGGAGCTCTCTTGGGGTCTGTCCCTTTCACTGGCTCCCACAGTCCATGACTCCATGCATCCACCTTCCAGAATCTTCCAAGAAGGGTACCTACTAAGTTCCCTCTTTAAGGAGGGATTTCTAAAGATGGGCTTCTTGGAAACCATGAAATGCGTGACTTCTCAGTCAGTTATCTGTATGCTACATCTGTACACCTTGGCACACATTACCCCTACTCAGTAATGCTTCCTCACCATTCTACTTTCATTTTCCACACCACACAATGACTACAGAGACTGACAATAGGTAACAAGAAATGTTAGTCTGAGACTTCCAGGCTAGCATTAACTCAAAGGTGGGTAACAGACTCTCTAGCAAGGAAGACACGGTCTCACAGCAGGGCCCACTATAGCCAGATGCTGAGGAAATAATTTTCCCAGAATAACTGTCTTCTCTTTTACACAGAAAGAAAAAGAAAAAAAGAAACAACTAAGAATGTTAAGAGGTTTAGAAAACATGACCTATGAGGAAAAAGCTGAAGAACTGGGTCTGTTTAGTCTAGAAAAGAGGAGACTGAACGAGCACATGATAACAGTTTTCAAGCATGAAAAAGGCTGTTGGAGACAGATATGATGAACTGTTCTCCGTGGCCATGGAGAAAAGGATGAAAAATTAATTTACAGTAAAGAAGATTTCAGAGCAATGCAAGAAAGGAGGGAAAGAGTTTTCAGTCTAGGAAGTCAGAGTGAGCAGTGGACCAAAGCTCAAATCTATTGGGGAAGACAGTGCAGATCATTAAGAACAAATCAGTCATATCATGAAATCCTGCTGTAATACAGATGGTGGGACATTTTGTGACCCCTTCCAGTCCTACAGCTTTGTGACTGAGCTTTGATACAGATCAGCTGCATTGAATCCAATGGGTTTCTCTGTCAAATCAAAACTTCAGAATCAAAATGGAAGGTTGCAAATCAGATCACAATAAGACTAGCCAGTTAGAACTAAATTTTTGTTCCTAACCCTGATAAATACAGAATAATCACTAAAAGAAGTGGGAATCAGACATGCTGAATCTTCATGCTTTACTTTCAGAAGATAGACCACTTGCTGTGTGACAACATGAAGAGAAGTCTCCTGGGTGTGCCTGAGTGATAAAATACAATTCTTTGGCAGCAGCAGACCCAACAAGACTGCAAGGCTGGTTACAATGTTGTAAGTCCAAGGTAGCACAGAAGAAATCTGTAGATTTATAACAGCATAATTGTGATCAGCAGAGAAGCCATTGTATTTTTGCTTGAGGAATGGCAGTTAAGCATTCAGGGAAGGTTCTGTTTTCTCCCCTCATGCTTTTCACATGATTCTCTGACAGATTGCTGGTTTTTTCCATGCTCAGACTTCACTTTTTTATTACTCAGAGATTTCAGTCAACTTTCAGGATGTCAGGGTAAACCATACATCTGGATGTTCAAGTGTTTTCAGATTTTATTGTGATGTGTTCTGCCTCAAGCCCACTTCCACATGTGATGGCTTCTCAAAAACTCTAGCAGTGCCAGCATACCGTAAGCAAGCCTGGAGTGCCTATAAGAGAGGCAAACATGAAGACCACTGGCTCATCTGTATTATTCTACACATGTTCTTAAGTTATGGCTGCCTCCAGGTCTGTTTTAATCTCTCTGCTGAAGTATTCCTATAGAGCATGTCCAATTGTCTGTTGTTTGAACATTGCATGGGTCCTCTCTTTGAAAAGACCCTTTCCAACTCATCTGTAGCATAGTATAGTGGCAACAAAGTGTTACCATTCCCTTGAACACACCTGCAACATGAATAAATTCAAAAGACAGAAACACTTGGAGACATGGTTTAATGGTGAACATGGCAGTGCTGGATTAATGGTTGGACTCAAAGATCTTAGAGGTCTTTTGCAACCTAAATGGTTCTATTATTCTAAACAAAAAGGATTCTGATTTCTTGACTTCTAACATGGCTCTATGCTGCCCTGTTCTCAGCTATTCTCCAAAGGAGGAGTCAATGCGCTTAGGATAAGACTTGTGAAAAGGCTGTTCAAAACAGGAGTCTAGTGCCCAAGGAAATCTGCAGTTGGATGAACCCTGTTAGCCTTTGACAACAGTTACCTCAAGCTGTGCTGTTATCAGATCCAAGTAAGTGTGGGCTTGTTCCATCTTGCCTTTCCCTTGGTCCTACTCACAGAGCTTGACTGAATGACTTATTTGTTTTACAGATAAGAAGACCTTTTTTTGGCCATCTGTGATCTTCCTGCTCCTCAACAAAATGAATAATCAAGACCTTCTTTCAGTGTAACTCTGGCAAGTTATGAACAACTTCCAAGTCCTTCTTGCATCAACAGCATGGAGGTTCCTACATAGATAAACCTAAGCAGGCAGAACCTGCTTGTCACCAGCACAGCTGGGGTAGGTTGCCCACACACTCAAATGCTGCTTACCCTGAAGTCATAAAGCCTTAGGGAAACAGAACCTGCAGCATCTCACTGGCCCTAGTTCAGATACAAGTATTTCCAACCAGGACACAAAACTATGCAGGACCTAGAAACTCAGACAAGGGTCTTGAAAATTCAAAACTATGTCAGAGATAGAGAATTGCATTGATTTTTTGAGACTCTTTCTCCTTTTTTAAGATAAAAATATTGTGCTACAACTTTGTGCGTATGACCAGTATAAATTGAATACACAGCCTTCAAAACATGTAAAAAGTGGGATTTCCATCTGTATTTAGTCTCAGTTTATCATGTCCTCACTGAAGTCATGAGATATATCCATTTCAACAAGGCAGAAGTAACGGCAGTTAGAATAAGAGTTCTGGAAAACAACATGGAATGGTAACTTGATTGCTTGGAAAGAAATTCCCTTACTTGCTCAACAGGGATTCAATATCTGCCATTTTTGTCCCTCCCAGCCCTGTCTTACTGCTCTTACTCTGCTCTTCTTTTACTTTGCTGCCCCCTTGCCAGTCCCCCTTTTCCTGTTGCACTTAGCCACAGCAGAGTCCCAAATTCCCCTTATGATCCCTAGAGGAACTCAGACACGAGGATAAACAAGGAAAGCATAACTTGCACAATGATGCCAATAGCGGTTTTCAACATGTCAATAAGAATGCTGAAACTGTGTTTGGGAGAAGACTTCGTAATGTATTAACTCTACCGGTGGGCCATGCATTAGGTTTTTAATCATACTTTCATTTCACATTTATTATTTTAATTGCACTAGATCAGAGAGATTTAATCTTCTTTTAGTTTCAAAGAAGACACTCAGAAATTAAAAATATTGCTATTTATTCATGCACATAAATACTACTAACACTTAGCTCCTTAATCGTGAGGAAACGTATTTCATGCGTCACCACTGATCCATCACGTAATGGTAGCTGTGGTAAAAAAGAAAGACATGATAAATTTTGTGTCTTCTGCATACACACTGGTGAACAGTAGAGTTGAGAGTTAGGTAACTTCTTTTCAAATTTATTATATTCAGGTGCAATTAATTTGCAAGGTGCATGGCGTTTGCAAAGAGACAGAGCTCTGCAG
>WEIT01000142.1:12331-24203 GCA_013389985.1 Dryoscopus gambensis
GTTTCTCTGGTTCTAAGGTGACTGAACCTGTGTCCATTAGAGTATCTTCAAAACTGGACACTACTGTAAAAATAGGAATGCAAGAGTAGGTGAAAAAGGTAAGAAGAAGAGAGAGAATTAAACTCCACATAAAAGGAGTTCTTTGTAGAAGACAAGTGCCTGTACATGTACAGATTACTGAAGTTACATACCCAGAAGGCTTTGACAGATCATCGGAGAAAACCTTCAGGACTTTGTCTGGGTTCCTATACTGTGGCACACCATGTAATTTGAAGCAACCAAGTCCCTCAGGTCATCTACACAGGGTAGAAAGACATGACAGGGGACTCATGAGGGTTTCATAACATCCTGGAATAATTGATCTTGGAACTTGAGTTCTACAATTACTACAACAGATTTTTAGACACCTCTTTTACATGAAGACTGACGTGAAGTAAACATCCATAGCAGACCTCTACATTTAGATACCCAATATACTCATGTCCATTGGCATTAGAGATATTTAAAATGTCTAATACGTCCAAGAAAGACCCAAAGAGCATTCCTGAAAGACACAGATGTTTTATGCACTTATTTGCCATATCTGTCAGACCAACTAAAATATTTAGGATACTCAAGAGTTTCTCAAAAGGCACAGTGGGCAGCTAAATGTAATTTCTTAATGTCAAGCTGAATACCCTCAACCAGTTTAATTACTTTAAGGATGAAACAGTGCTAGAAAGTAATCAGCTTGAGCTGCTCTTGGAAACTCAGGAGGAGGTTTAGGCTCCTAAGGCACTACCCTCTGGTATTCTGCTAAAAGAAAATGGAGCAAGAGGGTCAGGGCTGATAGTCTCTGTCTTGTTACTGTCCAGTCTCATTCAGAATTCAGTAAGCTATTTGTGTCAGTCTTCTACAGCAGTGAATTTCACAAGTTAACTATATTTTGCTCAAAATATTCTTTCCTGCACAGGTAAAAGAGTGTTGTAGGCTGGAACAAAAGACTTTAAATGGAGAGAAGATAGTGTTTCAGGAACGTCCTCTGACATTCTTGAATTTTCTGTATATTCATATTCAATTTCTGTATGAGCCTTTCTAGCAGTAATACAGTCATATCAATGTTTAGTTATTTCCCAGTAACTTAATGTTCTTTCTGTTAAAAGACTTATACACTGGCATATCTCAAGTCCCAACTTGGAAATTCCTGTGCTTAAAGTTTAAAAAGTTAATCAACATAAAAAGACCGTCAGTTCACATTTTTCAAAATTTTATTTTAGTTATTTGAAAGGATTTAAGGAATAGATTTTGCATTCCATATCATTACTATATTATAAATTCAAGCAGCATTTAAGAAAAAAATAATATTGTATCATTTCTCACTTTATTTTGAAAGTTGTGTTTTGCAGTACCATGCTTATTAAACAGAAACTCTACTATCTTCCTTCTCTCGAGTGCTCTCTAATGTCAACTGTTATCCCCTACTTTGAAGTCCATAAAGGTTTGCAAATTGCACAGCAAGTGTTAAGTTAGCCTAAGAAACACTTTCGGTAAAAAGAAAAAACCTAAGTCATAAAGTGGCATGAAACAAGATAAACAAAAAAAAGGGAGGCATATTTTAAAAATGTTTGGAAAGTATTTCTTAGTCTTTTTTCGAGTAGAAAAGCCTATTGAAATAATAGACCGTAAAATCTTCAAAAATATTCTGTTTACATTTTCCTTAGACTTGATGTGGTCAAGTCACTTGAAGAGCTCTTCAGAGCCGAATAACATTGTGTGTATGTAACAGTTTCTGAATAGTAACAAAATTTTTATTATGGAATAGCAAATTTTTATTTTCAGCCAAATAGAAAAGCAATAGTGAAGTACAGAAATTTGTGGAGATGCAGAGAGAAAAGCACAGCCACAAAAACACAGAGATAAGCTAGATAAGCTAAAAAAAAACTTACTAAAAATGCAAATCTACTTACTAAGAAGCTTAAATAATGTTATAATAATATAATAATTATAATATGATGTTAGTTATAATAGCTTAAAGAAAATTCAGAACTATAATTTTATACATTTAAGCTGTATTTTGTGTATTTTTATTTGTATTTTGTACATAATTAACAGTGATTTTAGACCCTATTAATAGACATATTAAATAGTCTAACACTGTGTAACCATCTTATAGAGGCTGGGGTTCTTTCCTGATTATTTCTCATGTGTCTATGAGGTTCTGAAAAGGTCTGTCAAATTTACGAGGCAGGTTTTTCTTTTTCAGTGTGCTGGATAGAATTACCAGACACAGAGAAGTTATATGCACTAGTACCTTCATACGAGATAAAGAAGGTATGTCCTTCTGTAAGTAAAATTAAGGAACAGATCAGAAATTAGAAAATGAGAAGTAGTAAGAGAGACGAGAAATTATGAAAATATTGAAATTACTATTAGTGACTATTACATAATACTATTAGTGACATTTCCATCCCCAGTGTTAAGAAGTAGTAAAAATGTTTAGTACTTTTTAATTCCCTTAAAGAATTCAAAATAAACTGAGTAAAAATTAGAGGACATTGTATAATAAATGTTGTCTGAATGAAAGACATTCTGTGTCTAACCAGATTTCCAAGGGAAAATGTGTGGTAATTTGTCTGATGATTTTGGAAAGAAACATGTTGAAAAGCTGGGTAGTACTACTATTTCAATTACTTGTGATATTAAAGAGATGGCTCTAGAATTCCATGAGTGTTGAGTAAATGGTAAAAAGATACCAGCGGCTGAATAATACAGAGATTTTCTTTGTTGTCAAAACAAAGAAGGAACAGAAGGAGAAGCAAAACAGAATCACAGAACTGTTACATTCAGCATCAATCATTTCCAAACCTTATCCATACTAAATATGCTTCTCAATAGTGGTTTTGAAAAGGATTAAAAATTTCCCCAAAACATGAGCCCTTTGCTGCTGTAAGAAAGAGCTGATAAAGAAACAAGTTATTACTTGATTGTGTTGATTTGTAGAATCTATTTAACATTTCATTTCCAAAAGCCGTAAGAAAAGCAAACAAAAAAAAAAAAAGGAGTGAATTTCAAACTACACCACTACATATTGTTGTTTTGTGTGGAAAAAGTTGTTTGTGCTATTTAGCCAACTGTCAGTGCTGTATTACTATCATTTAAAAGTAACAAATGCTCTATAATGTAAACCGGACACAATGTTCTCATCAGCCCACAAGCCAGCTGCCTTTTCTCTCCTCAGGTTTTTAGTGTTTGAGGAACACTGAAAAACTGCAACAATATTTATTCTGCTTTCTGTTAACAACCTCTATCAATTTCCAGTGGTACCAAACCTAAACTTAAACTTTTTTCACAATATTTTGTTTTCAATATTGAAATACACAAATATATACTAGCACATACATTTTAAGTATTGTAAACCCTGATCAAGGTAAGAAGACATTCCAATCATATTAAGAGCTCTGTCTGAAGCAGCAGAATTGATACGAAATTCCAGCCAAAGTTCAACTTAGTGTTTTGTATGTCACCTCAGCATAAATAACTGGACAGCATAAATGTAAGTGTAAGCAGCTCAAAGACTACTTTGATGGTGCTTACCCACAAAAGTGAGCGCCCTTAGTGATTTACAGCTGAAAAGCTATCAGCTTGTCTTGAAGTCTTTGGATTATTTGGTAAAGCTCATGTCATTTATAATATATGAAGTGATTTCATTACTTACTATGTACAGAAAAAAACCCTATAAAAATGAATGTGTTATTCTATCTTGTTTTTCTTTACTTGGGATATAGGTAGAACAGCATTTTTGAGCTTTATCTTGACAGACTTAGGAACCCTAAGTAACAGAAGGGACACTTTGAAATAGGACTTAGTACATGGAGATGTGTACTTGGTGGTATCTTACTCCTATAAATTATACAATAATTTTGGAGAATGAAATATTCATTTATGCTAACGATGATGAAATACATTACTACAGCCAAAATGACTGCCTTTCAAGAGATAAATTATGAACTTTTATAGGACTCGGATGCTGATATTTTAAAGAACCAAAACTTGCCAGAATTTTAATATAATGTACTTAGCAAATAATCTTCCAGAGCCTTGGGGCTCTGGAACATCTTCATTTAATCACCCTAAACTGTGATGACTTCTCTGGGACTCTAAATAGGTAGTACACATTGTAACATTAAATTATTTGGGGCTTTTGCTCTAAATAAAATTATCAGTGCTATATGGCAGATACATATTGTGTTATAAACACCATAGATCAATATTTAGATTTAAATATTAAATAAGAGATGGTGGGAAGTTGAGGCTTCATGAGTGGAACATGGTGCATGTCCACTTGGGACCTTCTTGAAATCATTAATTTGGCAGTAATGCATTTGAATCATATTAAGATAAAAAAATTGTTACATAATCTTTATGTATTTTTAGATGCACTTACATTTTGAGTAAATATTTCTCAAAGACTACACTGAATTTTTCCACCTCTGTTAAAATATGTAATTATGAAAAGAAAGGAATGCGTGGGGGGATGTATATTAACAATTTAGACTAAACCCAAATGAAAGGTGAACTTGAGAAGGGGGAAGCAAACAATTGAAAAAGCAATCAATTTGCCTTACTTCTTACTAAGTAAACAGAAAAATTATTGTTGCTGCAGTAACCATATTCAACAGATAGTACTAAGACCAAGTTAGCATAGTAATTTCATATTATTGGTTAAAATAGATGAGGGTTAGTAAAGAAATCCTTGTATTTTCATATTCTAGGGCATAAATGCTACTTTTACACATTAAAAGTAGGAAGAAGCTAGTAAGTAAATACTTCGGGCTAATAATTCGAATCTGTTAGCAATAGAAATTCATTAAAAAATATCTGCATTTAGAAACTAGAACCTTAAAAATATTGAATTAAGCTTTTTATGTACATTAGTTTTGGTTTTCTATAAATACGTCATTAGTGGTGTCATACCGCATATAAAAATCACAAGGTATATTATTTGCTATGGCCTTTTAAATAAAGTGCTGCAAAACTTATTTGAACACACATTCACATGATAGACTGCTGTAATGATCCATGGCAACATATATGCATCCCACACAGTGATCTTTTGAACAAATCTAATTCATCATGGGAAACAGAATGTGTAACTTTCTACTTCAGAAAATAAAGACCATTAATACTTGAGTTAAAAGAAAATACCCTCAGTTTCTAATGTTCACTGTCTTAGAAGACTGTACTTGAAGACTTCATCAAAATTTTTGTTGTTGTTGATAACACATTAAAACCACCAAAATAAGACCTTTTGAAATATTATTATTTATTTGCTATGAAAACTGTACTTGTTAATGTGTAATGTATGTAATGGATAGGGAAGATGAAAATTGAACTCTTAAAACATGTTTGGATGCACATTCTATTTACCCTCTATTTATTTTGATGTTGGTAAGACCTGAGATGTCCGTTAAGACACGAAGCTCTTCTGGACGTTCCATATCATTACTGACTGTGTAAGTTACTTTACCCAGTAAAGCAACTTACCTCCTTTCAGGGAGTTGTAGAGAGTGATAAGGTCTCCCCTGAGCCTCCTCTTCTCTGGGCTAAGCAATCCAGCTACCTTAGCTGCGCCTCTTAAGACTTGTGCTCCAGACCCTTCACCCACTTCACTGCCCTTCTCTGGACATGCCCTGTTGCACTGCACTAACATAGCTAGGTCATTGATATATATATATATATATATTGCACTGGGTGTTGTTATATTTATACATGTCCTGACATGTCCCCTTTCACTGCCTTTCACATGGTGATGGTTGTACCCCTGGAAATTCTACACCTTAGCTGAAAATCCTGCCTTGTCCCCTACGTCAGCTGAATTCCATTGGTGATGGGCCTTTCCTCTCCCCTTCCTCCCGCAGGGTTCAAAAGGCACCCTCTGTGGGGTGCCCGGCCTCTTTCCCTCCCTGGACATGTTCCAAGAAACATCAGAAGAACTCATCCCGAGGGGAAAAAGCACTTTTCTTCTTTTGCTTTTGTTCTTGACCATCCACCTCTCCGGGGTCCCCGAGCTAGCCACCAGACCCCCGGGAAGTGGATAGGGTCAATGCCCCAGCACCTCAGTGTCCTTCCTGAACTGAGGGGCCCAGAACTGGACACCAGACTGAAGGTGAAGCCTCACCAGTTTTGAATACAGGAGAAGAATCACTTCCCTGGTCCTACTGCCCACCCTATTGCTGTTACAGGCCAGGCTGCCATTGGCCCTCTTGGCCACCAGGGCACACACTGGCTCATGTTCAGCCACTGGCAACATTGTCAGCACCCTCAGGTCCTTTTCCACTGGGCAGCTTTCCAACCACTCTTACCTCATCCTGTAGGATGGGGCATGGGGTTGTTGTGGAAAAAATTTAGGATCTGATACTTGGTCTGGTTCAACCTCATATCACTGGTCTCAGCCAATGGATCTAGCCTGTCTAGATCGCTCTGCAGAGCCTTCCTACACTCCAGCTCTCAACACTCCTACCCAGCTTGGTGAGATCCACAAATTTGCTGAGGGTAGATTAGATCCCCTCATCCAGATAATCAATAATGCATCATTTACTTTAGAGCACTAAAATAAAATACCATCCTAAAAATGGCTTAAAATTATTGGTATTCAGACAGAACACCTCCTAGATGGCAGCATCAGAAAAAAAATTCTTTACCTTGAATAATTAAACCCTCAATTTGGCTTTGAAAGTCTCTGGAAGCACCTTTTTCCTTACTTTTCCTTTTCTTTCTTTCTTTTTTTTCCCCCTTTTTTTTCCTCTTTTTCTCCTGCCACTTGTTTTAGGCAAGTGCATCCTAAACAGTGGTGTTTCTGTGCGTTAATAGAAAAAGAACTACTTTTGGTAAGAGAAGAACACTGATTCCCATCATCACTCTCATTTCCATGTTCACAGCTATCTCCACATATATCATTTCCCACTTTCTAATGGAGGTCTCAATTATTACATGGCACCATTATTATTCATGTTCTAGACTATTCCTGTTCAGAACCAGGAATGTGTGTCTGCATGTACATCTATGCATTTTTCCCCTGCTTTGGTGAATACTAAATTTATAAAGGAAAACACTCATATGAGATTGAATTGGAAGACTTGATCAATACCCATCTGCCCAGTCTGTTTTAATCTCAGATATGAGAATTCAAGGGAATAAATCAAGTTTATCTGTAGCACATCGTTTCCAAATGATGCTTGTGAAATCAAAAATTAAAGATGCTGGAGCAACATCTTTCTTCTGAGAAGGTAGATGGCCTTTCTATATACAAGCCTACTACTCAGTATGACTTCTCTGGTACACCAAGAGAATTTTACTGCTTCCTTATCAAGTTTTGCTTCCCCATCTTGCCTTCTAGCGCCCAATCACTCCTTTCTGATGTAACTCGAGGGATGATACTTTTTCTAAAGGACAATGTTGTTTTCTAAAGGAATGTGAAGTGGAATTCAGTCAGGGATTATGTGCAGTGTGAATATATAGGAAATGTTCCTTTGGTTTTATTTTTAAATCCTTCATTAGACTAAAGGAACAGTTTGCAAAATTCATTTATTCTCCTATTTCTATCCTTTTCTCAACAGTTTACTGTATTTTCTTCAGTACCCTGCTATTTCTACTCCTACTGTTCATTTAAATGTTAAAAAGATTCATTTCAACTGCAGAAGCTGTTCAAATACCATAAATTACCTGACTTAATGCAAAGAAATTCAGAGCTTAGAATGAAGCTCATCATGCTATGCATGCATGACCCCACTTCAGGTATTAAACTGGTCTCAAAACAATGACCATTCTTTGTTGCAATATTGAGGCTTAACTAGATGAGATGTGGGGCCCAATTCTGATCCTATTAAAATCAGTGGGATTTCATTCTTAGCAGGATTTGAATATAATTATAAATGCTTTCATTTTTCACAAAACTTACCTATTTTTTATTCAGTCCGTTCACACTGCGATATCTATTTCAAAGGTTATGTCAGAGCAACGAATTTAAAAGAATCAAAGGAAAAAAAAAGAAAAGCCCTGTTCTTGCTCATTTCAGTATTCTTCAAAGTGACATGGCTAAATATCTCAGGAGGGATTTCTGGGATATGCTTGGACATGAGTTAGCATCGTACATTGCTAATAGAACTTGAAATAAAGAAGACTCTTGAGAACCGAGGGACTTAGACCTAGACCTGCCAAAACTAGGTCTCTCATTTAAAAATTCTGCTTGTGTGTCCTGCAGTCACAGAAAAGACTTCATTATCTAGCAGAAACTGAGACAAGTACCAAGTCTGACAAGTTTATTAAAACTCTTAAATATCTTTTTTAAAATAATCACTCATTGAAGAAAACTGTCCCTTTATAAAATTAATTTATTGAAAATCAGAATATAAATATTGTGAGAGAACTACAACTGAGGGCTGAGCCTACAGAATAATTAGTGGTCTTTGTCTGTGCTCAGAGTTTATATTTATTTGCTAATTCCTCTTTCCTATTTGGTTTCAATGGTACATGCATATCCTTTAAAAATGTGGCCAAGGGTATCTCTCAGTGTCTTTGGTGAGGTCCTGACCTTGTAAACCATTTCCTGTAAGTGGGATGCTGAATGCACTAGAAGTCACAGTGAAATCATTCTTCTGCATGAATTCAGATTGGGGTCAGTTGAAAGACTGGGACACAAGAAAATGCCTTGTTGATAAATGTAGAGGTGCCAGTCCTTGCAAAGCTTTTGTGGAGTGACAAAAGCTTGTGCTGCTTCTGATGTGCATGTGATGTCGGTTAGAAACTGGTTATATTAACATTTTAAAGTAATAACATAACATAAAATCACATAGTAAGCATAGTAATATTTTCACTGCTTTAATTATTTAGTCATACAATTAATTGTCCATCCTTCATGCTTGATGTTGACCTTTAGCCTTAAAGAAGTCTGTATTCTTTACATTATAGAATATTCTTTACATAATTGAATATTTTTATAGGAAAACTAACTTCTGTATTAAAATTTAAAACCACAATTAAGTCTTATTAATTCTCTTTCCCAAGTGAAACTAAAGTCAGTATGTTGGGAAAAAGCTTTTATTTACGGTACTAAAAGCTGTTTTGGGGATATGGAGACAACCAGCCAACCACAAAACCTTAAAATTCCACAATTTTTAACTGAGAGGAAGATCACCTCTTGTGAACCTTTAACAAGTGACAATCTGCTCCTTAGGCAGTCTTACATAAGTGTATCTATTCGTGATTCAGAAGTTTTAAGGCATGCAAAATTTATCATATCATCTTGAAAGATGAGCCTGTGGTTAACTGCCTTTAAAATTAAAAATATTTAATTGTGCTGATGAATTGACTGTAGGTGGTACTGCACATAGCTACCCACGTCAGGACACAAGAAAGGTTTTGCTTGTACACTAATTCTTTATGTGTTAATCTAGGAGTGGTTACAAAAAGCTGGCCTTTGGTTTTATTACCCTTGTTTTAGAAGACAATAATTTGTGCATCATATTTCTTAGCATATCAAAATGAATCACAAATCTTTCCAGTCACCTATTATTCATGAATTTCAATAAGTAGTGTTAATCATATTGTCCTTACTAATTTAACCTTGTTTTAAAAGTTAGAGGTTCAGGAAGGAAGGCTGAACATAAGAGGCTGTCAAAGATTTCCCCTTTTTTTTTGTGGTCATTCCCATACTTCTGATCTATTTTCAGTAGAACCAAAAACTGGATAGAAAACATTTAACCAGCTGGGGTTGCGTGGTGCAAAAATAATCAATATATAAATATTTGTCTTCAAATAACCTAATTTTGCTGATTTGAAAAAAAAATTGGAAAAAGGAAAAGAGAACTTAAAGAATAATGAACTACAGAATTCTGAGCAGTTGTAATATAGTCCAATAGAACTCTGAAATTACTCTGGCTCTGTCAGAATTAAGCGTGTTTTCAAAAATTTAACAGGACAGTACAGAAAATGCAGTCAAAATCTTCACAGACGTTAAAACCGATAGGTCAGGAGGCAGCAAGCACAAGATTCAACAAGGTTAATTCTGATTATTTATTAAAGATGTTTCTTTCCACTCAGAACAAGGGTAATCCTGAAGTGAAACACACTGGAACCTCCATCTTTGGAGATAGTAGCATAGTAAGGCACTGAGCAACCTGATGTCAGCTGTTCCTGCTTCAAGCAGGTTTGTGGACCAGAGCTCACCGCCAATCTCTATCATATTATGATGCTAGAAAGGTCTGAGGGAGTGAATGACCATTTCTAACCACCGTTAATACTAGGTGTGCATATACAATGTATTTTCATGTTTAGTTTTGATTGCTTCATTGTACAAACCAAAACCAGAAGAAAACCCAGAAATAATTAAAATACTCATTTCAGTGACATACACTTGATGTGGGTTAAAACACTGATATTGTTACACCCCTGATGAAACTTGAGAGAGAAGCTGAAGAGATCAAAAATATCATGTAACCCGATCAGTGACTATGGCACTTAATCATTTGAAATATGTTAATTTGGGTACAAGTAATTTATCTTGGAACTATATATGTGTACTAGATGAGTATAACTATCAACAGGGAATGCATGTTTTGTCATACTTGTGATGGCAGAATCAGTTATAACATATAAGCCTTCTGCAGAAGTGTGAGAGCAATTTGATGGCTAAAGGGGCAAAGAAGGATGCATGTGAACAAATCAAAGAGACTAAGAAGACATAAAATGTTCCTTCACAAGCGTTAAAGAATTGCCAAAGATCAAGATGAGAACAACGGAGTGAGAATGAGCAGAACATCCTTCCAAATACATTTGGATATTGACTGACAAAACCATAGAGTAAGCTGCCTGAGGAGCAGATGCACCCTCCCTCTGTTTTTTCAGCTTTGTTTTGGGGTTTTTTGCAGCATTGGGAGGGGGAATAGCATAAAAACAACAGACATGAGGAAGGAAAATCAGAAAAGAAAGAAGATAAGACCACTTAAGTTCTGCCTTCTCTCACCAATGAGTCTTAAATCTGACCACCCTGATTCTGATGACCAAGGACCACCCAGGACCATCAGACCAACTGTGCAGCATCACTTCTGTGGCATTTTGTACTCACAGGTAATTTGAGATATTAAAGACTAATAATCTGATCTTCATAATAATAGTTATTAATGATGTATAAGAATTAATTATTGGCATGAAGGGTACTGTGAATAAATGAATGAATGAATTTAGTAACGTTCTGGTTGAAAGTTAAAACACCTGGCCTGTCAGTCTCATGAGAATTTTTGTCACTATGATCCCTAGTTCCTTAAGTGTATTACACATAGACACATATTCTGTTACTGCGATCAGTATAATAGAATGGTAATTTATAATTAGTTTTCCTAGAGTTTTGCATTTCTCAGTAAAGATACAGTTATATTGAGCTACAGCAGCAATCTCTACTACCTGCCCTTTGAAAGAAGAGGTCAGCAAAAAGATTTATGATCTTCAGTCTCCCTACCTAATTAGTATCACTTGTGACCAAGCCCAAATTATTCCCCTAGCTTGTACATGTGTGTCATTGAATACTTAAATAATATTGCATTTAATATAAAATAATTTCCTATTGGAATTTTATCCCAGTGTGAACTTCTGGTAAATCTCAGAAATTCCTAACCTTTCATAAAAAGTTATTAGATTGTCATGAAATACCACTGATTTTATCCTAATAAACTGCATAGGTGGGTGCCTACTAAGGTTTTATCCCCATTAAGAAGGATTTAATACAGTTTTATTCTAGTCCACACATCAGAGCAGAAATTCTTTCAGAAGCTGCCTATTGCATTGGTGTGCTTTGCCAATGTACAGTTCCGTTCAAACAAAAGGAAAAAAAGAAGTCACA